>PNEQ01028691.1:0-11232 GCA_003012365.1 Medauroidea extradentata | reverse complement strand
CAGATAGCAGCACAAGGCTTGACACAAAAACTGTCCTGTCGAAATATAAAAAAGAATCGCTAACGCAAAAACCAGCGCACTTTTGTGCATGTAGTTCAATAAACTCATAATAGATGGCGCGAATGTGGAGATTTTTCATTTTGGAACTAAAAGAAACATGTCCATTTAGCTGTAGCACGAGTGGGACTCGGGCAGTTTTCGTCATACGTTTTTATGCAGCAGCCCGAGTCTGACTCGGGCATCGTCCACCTGCATTAACACCCTAGCTCGACCCTGACTCGGGCTCAGTCCCCAATGTGTTAATGGGTGAACTGACATAAAATCTCCTACTAAAAATTCCTGAATTATTTATTAAATTGGCTTACTGCAAGTAACCCAAGAAGCAAACATTTTTCTGCAACCAGTATCGGAACCATTTAGAAATTCTTTAACATCTGTCAAACCCTTCCTGATATTTTGGTGTCAAAATAATTAGACGACATAATTTTCTTTGTGAAATTTTTCTTCTTGATTTCAGACCCGCTGTTATTTTTTTATCCTATCTCCTTTTCTATTTCAAATTGAAAATTTATGAGCAATTCCTGCATCTCCACCTGGACCACGCATGTACTCACCAGTAGCCTACAGTTTTGTTTTCAGACAAATGTATTGATAATCAACTGCAGAAGCCATCACTAGATCAAAAGTAATTAAGTGCTCGGTTCACCTCAGTTTTCAACGTCTTTATTTATTGTTATATTTGTACCAGATACTATTTCTTATTTTAGACATAAATTGTGATTAAATCTTCCTCTTAGGAAACTTTTGTATCTCTCGTAGTTTTTGCATAATGGGTCGTAAACCTCAAAATTTGCAGTTTACGGTTTTAAGTATGCCACCTAAACCAACTGACATACCAAACTGACAAAATTCACAGTGTATAACAATGGCAATGGTGTAGGCTATGATTTGACATATATATATATACACACACACAAAATAAAATACTTTCATATTTAATAAAAAATTTTGAATTTTGAAATGAAAATTAAAAAAAATTTCAAAAATTTTTTTAAAAATACAAAAAATATATTTTTTGTTTTTATACATGTCAAATCATAGCCTACAACATTGTTATATAGTGTAAATTAATTCAGTTTGGTCGGTTTTAATGGCGTACTTAAAACCGTAAAGTCCAAATTTTGACGTTTATGACTCACTACGCAAAAATTATGAAAGATACAAAAATTTCCTAAGAGGAAGATTTAATCACAATTTATGTATAAAATAAGAAAAAAAATCTTGTGAAAAATATAAAAATAAAAAAAGACGTTGGAAACTGAGGTGAACAGTGTCCTTACGGAGCTTCAATATATGCTTGTGACTCAAGGACAATTGGGCTTTTACATCTCATTGACAGTACAGATGGTTACACACAGCCTGACACTAAAACATAAATATGGATAAGTAGCAGCCATGGCGTTTGTTTGAGAATCATTCACACATTCGCCTAGTGATTTTGGAAAACTATAGAAAACCAAAATCAGGGTGTCCGGAGCAAGGGACAGGACCTGGGTTCTACCTGAATGCTAGTTGGTGTTACCGTTACACCACCTCGCTAAGTCCATTTGATAAGAAAGTGTTCACAATCCAGGAAGATACAGACTTTGCAACCCATTCTCAGATACTCTGCTCAGAGATACATGGACGGAACAAGTTGCAGGACGATAAGTTATGAGCGCAGACTGAAATAACTAAATGAAAATAAATGTGGGAAAGGCAAATATTGTGAAGTTTACGCAAAGGGAGTGTTAATAATGGTAATATCACTAGCAATTGTCAGCTAGCCAGTGGCAAGCTATAATAACTTCTTTAATCACATACCAAACCCCTGCTGAACTTTCCAACCTGCATCCCATTCACAAACTCCTCGAACTTTAAATTCCACTTCCTCACCATACCTACACCATTCCATTTTGCTCCTCTCACTCTAAATCATCTCACTGCTATTCCCTCTTCCTCTATACTTTGCCCAGGATACCCAACATATCCATCCTCCCTCTCTCCATTCCCCATCCTGTACATTCTGACCAGCATTCCACTATTCTATTCTTCAATGAATTTCATCCCAATTTCTTCAATATCACTGTTAGCCAAAGTCCCCTTCATCCTCACCAGCCTGCCTTTGCCTATTCCATTTATCCTTCACCTATCTCACTGTCTTTGTACCTTCTACAGCTCCATCACATCCAATTTCACATATGGCTCTTACCCGGCTGCTGCATACTTCGACACTAACTGTATTATTGTAATATATGCCTTTTCCTTCACTGCACTACTACGGCTCATATTCATGAACAAGACTGTCACAGGTACTATTAAAAGCCTAAATTCCCACCTAAGGCTAAATTTTGCTGATATTCCATTTCAAAGTCATGACTATATCAAAATAATACTTTGGGGAAGTGAACTTTGCATAGTTTAGACTTTACATGATTGCTATACAGTTGGCTGCACAAAATCCCACAACGCAACAAAACAACTGAATTTACTAGTAAATTGATCTCAGCTGGATAACTGTTAATGTATGTTTGGATACAGTGTATATAGTTTAAAATGTGGTTAACGTTTATAGAATGTGCAAAAAAAAAAAAAATACTGTCACTGACAACCTCTGAACGATGAACGAGAAATTTATCTGCAAAAAAAGACAGTGCAATGGACAAGGCAGAAAGTTAGGCTACAAAATGGGTTAAAACAGTCACCATAATGCTGGAATCAGATGGCTGCCATCTTGAAAATGAACTGTTGTGGTTCAGTTCCGGTAATATGGAGCTGTGTTGTGTTCTGTATGAGGTCTTAGGGCTGGGTCTTAGTTTCTGTGAGGGGTGCTCCATTCGTCTGAGCTGCGCCTTCCCCTTTTGATTTCGGACCTGCCACTCCACTGGCCATGGAGGGGTAGGCCTGGAGGAGGGGTAGGGGTAGTGTCTGCGGAGGGAGGGGGGCGATGGTGTGTGCCTGGCGAGGAAAGGTCACTCTCGTGTCAGGTGTGAGGGAGACTGGTAGTGCTTTGAAGCAAGAGTTCCCTGAGGGCAGCCCGAATCAGCTGGGTCAGCTGGACGAGTCGTGATCGGAGGAGGTGCCTAGATACTCCCCTGGGAAGTGAGGGGACAGGATAAGTGTTGGAGTGAGCGGGAGCTCGTGCAAGTGGCTGTAAGTTGAGCAGCTGTTAAGGACTTTTCGTCGAGATGGCAAGTCGGTCAGTGAGGAGCACAAATCACTTTACCTCGTCCGATCGGGCATTTATCACTGCAGTGGTGAATGTAGGACTGATTGCCTGCAAAAAGTCACGTGCGCGAAACTTTAAGTAGTGAAATGGTCAACAGCTATGGAGTTTAAGCTGTGTTGAGGGAAATTGGGACACGTTGGGAATGAAGCGAAAAACAATTTGCGAAGATCTAGTTCCTTGCCTACAAGGTCGCCTTGATGGAGGCGTCGACGGGCTGTATGCTCAGTGGTTTCATTGCTCGTAAACTTGACGTAATTAAATTGGAGGGCCTTAAAGAGCTTGTGGAATAAACATTGAAAGTAGGGTGATGTACTTTCTTAAGGGTTTTGAACGATGGTCAGCCATGAATCAATGTGCTCGTTGTTGTTTTGTAAACCATGTCAATCTATAGTGTTTATGTAACTGAATTGATGAAAATACTCAGAGGTGAAGGTAAAGTGGGCAAGATTAAATGGTATTATGCGACATATGTAATTTGACGAAAATATATAGAGTTCCTACATGTTCTTGGTTTGTGTCTCTGATTCAAGGTTTTCTGTAAGCAACGCGATCCCCAATAGCTATAAGCGTAAATTGGTAGCGAACTTGCGACTTGCCCTAGGTGTAATTAGAAGTGTTTATTTTTGCCTCGCGGGTACAAGCAACAACTGCTCAAAAACTTACAACTATTTTAAAATATAAATACTATAGTAGGCAGTTAAGTTGGCATCTGAGCTCCATAGTGCTGTTTTCAGGAGGGAAGGGTGAAGAGAAACTGATATCCTACTGTCTGGGGCCACCTGCCGGGATGATGCTAGCAGGGCGGAAAACATTCAGCGTGTTCTGTCAAACACTACGTCAGTTAACATATTTGCGAGTTGCAACAGCTGTGCTCGGAAATACGCATATACTTTTCAGGATATGCAAAAACTATTACATAAAGCTGTTACGTTTTACTTCCGTCCATAAATATACGCAAGGTTTCGAAAAAAACGATTCAGTCAACCAACATTAATGAAAACGACATTGCATTAAGGCAAACCTGAAAATAAATGTATATGTATCCGACTACAGAATAATAGAGGATGTAAGTCAGACTAACAAGATCACTACGCCTACAGTATCTGCTTTGACACACATTGTCAAGAAATGTTTTAAATTTTACATCAAAGGGCACTGTAAAGTATGTACAATGTGTGTCCATAATAGTAATTGGCTATGGAAAGGGCCTTCAGCGTGCAATACCCCACACAAAATTATACGTATAAAATTTAAGAACAAGTTTAAAAAAAAAAATTGAAAATTGTAAACTAAAAAAGAAAAGTTGCAGGTATATTCCAGGTTCATAACAACCCCTCTCTTGGTAATTCGTAATAATATAGACATACATAGATAGAAAAGTATAAAATAAAAAATATTTCCAAAATAATATACATACATATATATATATACACACACACACGCAAAAACGCATGCATGCACACACACACACAAACAAATGTTTAAGGTTGAGGGGCTATCCATTACACTCGTTACTATTTTCGTCATTTAATTAATGTATCATAAATATATTGAAAATATTTATATACGGCCCTAGAACTTAGCTTTCTACGTACACATATATTATGATGAGTTACCAAGCGAATGGTTATTCTGAAACTACTATACACATATATGACAAATGTAACTTAAATTTATTTTGTACCTTCAAATTCACATTTTTAAAGCATATTTTACAATTTTTTACTTTTACTATTATTATTTTTACTTTTAAGTTTTAAATCTTAGGAACGAGTACATATATGAAAAACGTAACTTAATTTTTTTTTACTTTATAATTCACTAAAAGAACTTTTATTTAATAATTTTACTTAATTTTTTTCACTTTTTAGTCTCAAATCTCTGGAACTTATTTATTGGTTTGATGGAGAGCTTTATACAAGTCATTGCAAGATAAATAAAATCTTGTGAAAAGCTTGAAAAATTTTTTTTTTGTTTCACTTCCAAGTAATTTTAATAATATTAAATACATGTAATGTAACCCATAATTTTGCATTATCACCGAACTTACATAATTATGCCAAATTTCAACTCAACCAGATACCAGCAAGTGGTTAAAATTTTTTTTGCAAATTTTGAAACAGTCAACTTACTTACATATGAACATTGCAAACTAAATAAAAGCTTGCAATAATGAAAACATTTAGTTTAAACTACTTGACACAATTCTATTTGATTTAATTTGTCAACTATACATTTATAATACAGAGGTGAACATACAAAATAGTAAATGTATTGTGTTAATTGCAAATGAAAAATGCTTTTTTCTCGAAAAATAAACAAACTCAATATATTTTGGAAAAAAACTAAATTTTGACAGTAGCAAAATGTTATTTCAAACTGTATAAGAATTAATAATATTATTTATTTCACATTAACGGCATGTTTTTAACGTAAAAATTGTAAAATGAACTTTAAAAATAAAAATTCATTTAGAATTGAAACGTTAGCCTCTTGTTTTTCACAATTTTGTTATTACACAGCATTTTATAACATAAGTTTGGCCAAATATAAAATCTTTAATACTTGCAAATTTATTGAACCCTTGCGACAATTTTTAAACCCTGGTTTTTAACAATCTACAACACTGCGAAAAAAAGAGTTAACAAAATGTATGTGATAAATTTTTAATGAATCTGTCCTAGAAGGAGAAAGGGGGTCAAGAATGTATTCACAGAATGCAAAACAAGAATTTAAAACTATCCACGTTAAATTTTACTTTAAGTTATTACAGACTTTATGTAAGTCACTACACATAATCATAAAAAAGGAAGGTTTCTCTCGGTGAGAAGTTTTAGTTAACGCGTTGAATTTGGTAGCACACATAAATAAATTCAAAATACATTCTTGCCAACCAGGTTATGTCAGTTACTGACAAAGGATTTTCTAATGTCAATATAGATGTAAGTAAATTTATTGTAGGGCTTTATTTTTTTATTCAGTAATGGTACGGAATATGTTAACGTTATTCAAACAATAAATTATACATTTCTCCTGAAAAAAAAAACAGAACTCCAAAATGTTTGACTACATAAGAAGCTGCGGTGGTCGAGCGCTTGCCTTACACCTAGGCGATCCGAGTTCTATCCCTGGTGATTGACCTCCAGATTTATGCATGTAGGATCGTGTCAGACAATGTCACAGTTTGGAGGTTTTTTTAGGGGATCTCCCATTTTCCCCACCCTACATTCTGACACTTCTTAATACTCATTTCATTCACCTTCACTGACACTGAAAGTTTTTTTATAATAATATCCTTCAGTTCCGCAGTAAACTAAGAAACAGTTAATTAAATACTTTATGTTGACATTTCCAGTATCTGCTTTTTCTGGAGTGGTTAGTGTATAGCTGTATAGCTCTTTCACTACACCCATGTACTTTGCTGCTCTTGCTGTTGCTCTCTGTAGAGGCTCAAGCATTTATTTGTCGTTTCTTCATCACAACATTGAATAAAGGTTTTTATTATTTCCAGCTAAGCATCTCCTTTCCGCACCTCTACAGGCTACCACCTTCACCTTCCATTTTCGGGTACACACTGTGGGTGAATATTTTCCTAGCAGCTACTACACAGCTGTCGACTCTGTGTCGCCACCTTACCTGCTCTTTATTCTTTCGTCCCGCTGTCCTCGCACCCCTGCACTGTGAGATGCCAAGATAACTGCCCACTATTGTACATATAGTGTAAAAGTATCTTATATAAGGTTGAAAATGACACCTAGAACTCCACAATACGTAATTCATTAAAAAAGTTGCAGCTTGTTGCATAAACCTCTGAAATCTACGAAATTTGCTTGCAGTGAGTTTGAAAAATTGCTGATGTCTGCCACTTCTAGTAGACAGAATTCGAAAATGAATGTTTTTCTTTAATCTAGGATAAGGAAACATTCAAGCATCTTTTAAATCAAAATCGAAAATGGCGCAGCATCAATTTTGTTTTGAATTTAATCCTGCACTCTAGTAGATCACTGACTAGTAAACCAACAAGCACTCCTAATATAAATAACAAAAATAATTGTTGGAGACAGTTACAGATAACTTTCATTCGTAGATTTTCTATTACATACACAAATGTGTTCTTAACTAATCATATTACACAAAAATAATCCAATTATCACTGTAAAGTTACAGTTAGAACTTCTTTTCAACCGTCAAAATAAGAAAAAATTTTGTATACACAATTTCAAACACAAATTAAGACATTTGTTCTTGAGTGATGCCAACCAAATTTACTTAACATTACAAACATAACTCAGGATTGCAGGTAAAATAAGGCTGTTTGTAGATGACTGTGTGCTATATACAGAAATGGGCAGTGGCCTCTACGTGTAGGAGGATATTAATAGGTTGTGGTCTTGGACGGAGGAAAACAGAACGAAGATTAAATTGTGTAAAACCAAGTTGGTATGGTTTACTACGAAGAGAGTGGTGAGTAGAGAGATATAGCCTACAGTGGGATGTGCAGGAGATAGAGGAAGCCACAGAATATAAGTAAGTTTTACCTATCTATGGGTTGTGATACAGGTGGACAAAGCAGGTGGGCAGAGTGGTTAAGAAGGCAATAAAGGCTTCAGGACTGCTCGGGAGGGTGTTGAAAAAGAGTTAGTGGTGAAGTGAAGGATTCAGAGGGTGAGGAGGAGAATTGAGAGGGGTACAGTCAATGCTGGTGAGGACAGTGAGGGAATTGAATGCATTGCGGGAGGAATTGGTGACTGTGACCGGGGTTGGACGGCTCAGGAAGGGACTGGAGGCTTGGTGCTGTGGGGACGCGGAGGAGTCTATTCGCCACCTGGCATTAGCTCAATTGTGAGTGAAAAAAATTATTATTACACTATGTATACATTTCCCCTTCCCATCGTCAACCTTCAGTATACTTCAGTATCACTATTACTTTGCCGTTTAAAACTTTATTTTAACATTTTTATTTTCCTCTACAACTACTTACTTTTCTTTATGAATAAGTATCTCACAATAATCTATACTATAATAAAATGTTAGGCCTAAAGTTTCAGTACAGGATACAGAAGCGTGCACACAGAACCCATGCTACCCTTATTTAAGCATCGAATACAAAACTAAACTGTATGTACATGTTTTTGTATAGGCCTACTTAAGTTTTTTTTGTAATTGATTATTTCCATATCTTAATGTTTGCATTATCAACCTATAATTATTTAATGAACGAAAAATGTTATTTCAATCCTCATTTACCTAATACTTACAAAACAAACAGGGCACTACATTTTTGTGTCCAATATTAAAAGAGCAGCACTGCTAAAAATCATCTAGGTTACACAAAGTAAAATACTATTTGATACCACACGTACCAGTCTTATTTCAACATTTGTTGGTGTGTTTCCTCGTAGGTACTCTAGAACTTCGGCCCTACCTGGGATGTGTCCTGCCTGCTCATGTTCTACAGACACCATACAATCCTAAGGCCAGTTCTACAAAGGCACGAAGAGGTGGGAGATACCAGCTTCTTACGTTTTCCGTGCATTTATCTGTTTACACATACATTGTACTGGAGATTCAGAAAGTTAACGTAGTTCACTTCCGGCTTCCCATTTCACAATTTTTATAACATTTTATTGTTTGAATGAATGGTAGGCAGTTTCATTTTATTATTTTATACCATTTTCTGGTATTGGATACTAAAGTTAACAGCCATACACTTGTTTTTACTTTGCAATACAACATCAAAATGTTATAAGTGTGTCTACAAAAACAAAAGAAAACCCTAACGATGACTCGTGGTTAGAAATGGGGATGTGATGAAAGTGTAACATCACTGATGCCATGAATGGGACTTCATAATTTCTTTGCTAATATTGTGATATTGGAGTGTACAACATTCGTGGATATAGATATTTAAAAATTAAACCTAAATGAAGTGTATTACTAAACAATGGTGAGGCCCATTTTGGAGTATGCGGCGGCGGTCTGGGACCCGTACGTGGGAAGGGAAGTGGTAGATATGGAAAAGGTGCAGAGAAGGGCTGCTAGGTGGGTCACAAAAGTGGAGGACACAGGGGGAGAGAGAGGAGAATTTCAGACCATCAGTAATGGTGAGAGGACTGGGGTGGGGCACACTGTAGGAGAGGAGGAGAGTGGAGCAGCTGGTAAGGATGTTTAAGGTGGTGAGGAGGGTGGGTGGGCACAACTGGGTGACAAGATACAGAGAGGAATATTCAGGGGAAGGGGTGATCATGAGTGGAAGAGGGTGGGAAGAGGACAGAGAGGAAAAAACACTGATTGTGAGAATGGTGAAGGATTGGAATGAATTGGCGAGGGAGGTGGTTGAGGTGAAGGGAGCGAGGGAGTTTAGGAAAAGGTTGATGGGGTCGGAAAATTGAGAAGAGGTAGGTTAAGCAAATCCTTGCCACAGGGCTGAGGCCCAATTGCAAGAAAAAAATGAAAAAAATTAAAAAATAAAAAAAATAAAAAAACGCCAAAATTCATCAATCTTTTGAGTTTTTAAATAGGCCATTAAAAACTTACAAATGATACTGGCGAAATCATTTTATAACCGAAAAACGTGATGCACAAACACGACACAGAATTATTAATGTGGTAAATTACTGAATGCCTCATCTTTTCCAATAAATTAAATTGAAAAATTAAAGACAATCATCTAGTTACAACAAAGAAAAATAAAAATTACGTACTACAAATTACTCGAATACTGAAGGATAGAACAAGCATTATCATTTACAGTACGTAGGCGTCTATAAATCATAATCGCTAGATCAACATCTACGAGTATTCCCGGTATGAGTCATACTGATCCGTTTATTAGCTTTTTAACAGTGATCATTGAAAACAACTATTTCAATTGTCATAAAGCTTCAGTGTAGACATAAAAATTACAATTACAATCGGGCGTTAACGAACTTCTTCCTCTAAAATTACACAAAATTGTTTCCCTGAAGTGGGCTCAAACAAAATACGTTAACACGAGTTAATCCACAATAGAAAATTCAAGTTCACCCTAAACACGTGTTCATTTTAATCAAAATTACACAAACAAATATACATATACTATTTAACCTTTCTTACTTACATGTTTAAAAGTAAATTACAAAAATTAGTTGATCAAAATATAACCTCAACAGCCAACAAATCTAATCTTCAACCTTTCTGCTGTTTCTGACAGGTCACAGGACAGGACAACTGAATTGATATATGTGCGACATGGTTCGATACGCAAAACACAATCGATATAGCTTCGTTTCATTCAAACTTGGTGTAGTTACACCATGCAGCTGGTGCAGTGCAGTTGCACCACATATTCGTCTAGATGTATGCTGGTGTAACTGTAGCTACACTAGTGCTGGTGAATGAAACGTCTTTTGGCGAATTTTGTGCCGCGTGTATCTACTGTGTATAAAGTTTGTCAAAGAACTGGCTAATAAACAAGTTTGTTAAAATAAAAATGTAAAGGCACTAGTAAACGACTAAAATTAATACACATATGTCTCAGAGGTGATTTTGAAATGTGCATGTGGTGATTAGCTCATGACAGTAACATAACCACAACACTTCATATTTCGTATGCAAGTTAAGCTGGAGTCACAACAATCTGTCGCTTCCGTCAGTCCGTCAGTCATGTGATCTTCAACCAATCAGAAGCCTCACATATTTCCATCTGTCCGTCTATCGAAAGCTTGTCTAGCTCTAATTTTTGACGGATAACGGATGAATACGCAGCCTTCTTAGTTTAGTTTAGTTTAGTTTATTGCATCCTTAGATCTTTTTTGTGTACATTTTTGCACAAAGATATCGGACAAGTCATATTTACAATATACAAACAAATGAATAAATTACTTAAGTTATACATTAAAAATTATACACTAAAAGAGCGAAATTCAAACATTTCTTGTCGGTTCAGGCTCGCATGTAGGCTCACGTCAGCATACTTCATAGTC
>PNEQ01028690.1:0-11232 GCA_003012365.1 Medauroidea extradentata | reverse complement strand
TCAAGTTATAATATTTCACCTCAAGCCAAATAGAAGCTGAAGGACTTCGTTGCACAGCGAATCCAAGCGAATGTCTAGGTTTTCAGGAGTGCACAGTTAGAAAAATTTTATACTTCCAGCTGGTATTGTAAAGTAAAAAAAGAGCAGACTAATTTAACTTTACCATTCGATACCATATAGTGGTATCGAACAGAAAAATGAAACCCATCCACTCCTTTTTATTTCATGCCACCACTTGGAAATAAATCATCTTTAATGTACTTCACTTGAAAACTAACTTGAACAAACAAAAAATTTTTTTTCGTAGGACTCCTTATTAAAAATATTTCTAAAGACGTTAGTAGTAGTCCTATGTAAAAAAAATTGTAAGGTTAGAGTTTAGGTTATGTTCGGTTAAAATAGGTTTGAAAAGGTTAGGTTACCTAACCTAATCCACCCTAAACTTAATGTAAACCTAACCTAACAATATATTTTATTTAGGACTACTACGACCGTCTCAAAAGACATATATCAACAGTAAACTATACATCAGCAATAGTTTGGCCGGTACACAACGTGAAGTGTAAACATTAACCTGTAAAACCAATAATTTCGCACGATGAGTAGTGATTCTAAGTTAATTAATAAAAATGTTTCTACAGTGATGAAAAGTAGTCATACGTAAAGAAAATTATAGTTTACTTACTTTGAAATGTTTATTTTTATTGCAAGGAATTCACTACCAGCATGTACAGACGTATTTGATGCGTACATTTTACTTACGATAAAATACATTGGGGAAAAAAAGTATTCTCCATTTTGTAATTACGATACATGAATGCAGGAATTTCTGTGATATTCCACTGGTATAAACGTTAACAATTCGCAACAAATCATGAACCCAAATAGAGACGACGACTACGTATTTCGGCCATGATAAAATTACTAAAACAGTATGTACAATTTAACCAACAATCGCCATAAAAAGTTTTTTGTGATTTCACGTAGGCCTAATTAAATTTTGTATAAATCTTCGAATTTTTTTGTAACTTGAGATAGCACTTACAAGCAATTTGAAAGACGAATTTAAAAAAAATTGGAAAATTGAATATTAAATCAAACCAATTCGGAAAACGAATTAAAAATAAAATGGTAAACTGAAAATTATATAACTGCTTTAAATATAAAATTATTTTCGTGAAATTACGGCTAACACAAACTTATATATATGCTTTGCCGTGAGAACAATGCAAACCGGAAAAAAAAAACATGATCAATCTGCGCATCATTCTCCTTTGTTGAACTCAAAAGTTATCATTTTTACACACAAGTTAATATAACGAGTATGCCGATAAAAAAAATTGTGTCGTATTCACCAGTCATGGCATAATATTCTGTAATAATTTCATTATTTACCGTGAACTGTATAAAAAGTTATTAGGGGGGGACATACAGACATACATACATACATACAGACTTACATACATACAGACTTACAGACATACAGACTTCCAGACATACAGACAGACAGACAGACAGACGCGCGATCTCATAAGCCTATCTTTCCTAGAGGAAAGTAGGCTAAAAATTAATAAAACACCACCGCTCACATTATCATTTACTCTTCAGCTAACACCTCTGCCACATCTGAATGACACGACTGTTAGCCATTACACATGCATTACTAAAGTATGAATGTTTCTGTACAGTATGGTGTCATGTATTGTAAGAAGGATTCCATAAATAGCTACTTCGAAGTGGCGGGGTTGATGACGAGCAGTCAGTTAGATGCAACTCTTCCACTGCTAGTTCTCAAATTCTTGACTGGATGCATAATGGGGTGTTTAGGTCCAGGGCAGTGGCGATGCGTGACATAATTTGAAAGGCAAGCTACTAATCATATTTGCGACTACCAGGATTTTAGCGTTTAAAAAGGGAAAGAAGGGGGGGAGGCTTAAAACTCGGAATACTTAAACGGAAGAGAGAAAATAATAAAACATACTGAAAAGCATTCCTTGGTAACAAGCATGGCAGACAGTTTAGCAACTGATATAACGGAAATCATAACGGCCGGGCTTGTATGCAGCTGTTAAGGTATCAGGTATCGCATCAAAGATTCTTTATCAGGATGCGTGAAGGCAATATGACGGGATACCTGATACCTTAAGATAAAACCAAAGGAGCCAGCCAGGGGGTGGGTCAGATTGCTATGTTAGTATCTACAGAATGCTGCGTTGGCAGGGGCGTCATTTAGGGGGGGCAGGTGGCAATTTCTCCCTCCTGGATTAAGAAGGATAAGTGTATAAAAATTTTTTGTGTATTTTGTTATTTACAAAATACTAACGTAAGCGCATAAACCAAGTTTTATTATTAAAGTTTCTAATTTATACATGCTCAATTAATAAAAAAAGATGCAACAAGGTCACTGTCTCCCCCCTCCTCCTAAGAAAAACCTGAAATGACGCCCCTGCGCGCTGGAAAATCACGGCTGGTGATGTCACCGATGTTCGAGGCTATTGAGTGTAGAGTTACAGCATTCACATTATTAAAATCATAGCTCTCATAAAGCCTTCGTTTAATTTCCTGCCATCAACACTGTTGAACAATTTTTTGTATTTTTACAAAGAAAAATTTTGGAATCCCAGTTGCCAATAAAGCTTTAGTAATACTAACTTTGCAAAACTGCATAATTGTCAAAGTTAGTTGTAGTATTAGTATAGACGGTTCAGGATAAAGTAAGCACTCAAAAAATGCCGTGCTAAAAATCTATTTTCAGTCATTTTGTATCTTTCCGCGCGTAACGGCAAACGGTGGGAAATGTCTAACATCTCTAGACACGGCACATGATGCTTGCGCAAGTAACAAAGTGTTCAGTCTGTAGGAACCTATACAGTTTGATAAATAAAATTAACTATATAATATGCAAGTATGTCTATTTCGGTTGATTTTGTTTCAGTGTTGTTCTATTAAAATATGAAAATACACAGAACTATTTTGCGTAATTTCACTGCCAACCATACAAAGTGTAAAGCAACTATAGTTAACGTAGAATTATATGCTGTAACGGCCAGTGATGTGTTTCAAATGTTAAATTTTTAGTGTTCACTTCATCCTGAACGACCTAACTCTTCTTTTGGCAACTGGGTTTCCAAAATGTTTCATTGTAAAAGTAACCTTCAAAAAAATTAGTCAACAATAGATCTCACAACGATAGTTCAGATATGTTTATGAGAACTGAGCACAAAACACCATTATGGAAATTAATTCTGCAACATTTACAAAAATTTCGAATAAAGAGAAATTTTAAATAAGATTACAAACATGTTGAATTACACAAAATTCAGGTGTCGGCCTATCTTCTCCGATGAGGTCATAGCTTTATAGAATAGTAAAAACACTGTTGGAAAAAGGTTTAGCATGTAATCCACACACAACACTTGCATCCACGTTTCCGTTTAATTCATTTTATGTATCCCACAGATAATTTCTATCACACAAAATAAATAGTTTAACCTATATACAATTTTTTGCTTAAAATCAACTAAAAATAATTTGAAAGAAAAACAAACCATTTCCAACATTTAACGTGGGGTACCAGAATAACGAACACCACAACAGGTAACTGCTGCTGGACAAAAACACTAAAAAAAAAAGTAAAATTTTACTCACAACGGTCTACAAAGAAACACAAAAACCAAATGTTATTGGTGAATCACTTTTTGTTGGGATTCTAACTAACATTTTGTAAAAAGAAACATTCAAATTTATTACTCACATTCACGAATTATAAAGTTAACTGATTTACAGAAATTTACCTTTTTCAAACTACCTCACTTTAAAATTTTATTTTTCTTTTGGCAACAAAAATAAATAAATACAGTAAACTCCCGGTAGTTCGCGCCCCAATTGACCGCGGGATCGGATATATCGCGGGTCAAACCATGTCCCCCGATCAAAAATTAATAATTGAGTAATAAATAAACGGCTGAGAGCCGATATTGGTGATTTTTTATTGTAACACGCAAACTAAGCATCGAGCAGAAAAAATGCTAGGTGTAGAAAATGTCCGCAATAAAATTCTTAACAAGATATCTCAGTACATTATTTCTCTATCTTGTACAGTTTTTAAGTTATCGGACAAGAGACTCGAGAAAATCCACCGTCCAGCACAACTCGGCTGGAGATTGAACTCGGCATTTGTTGAAGGCTAGCGATCTGCTTCTGGCCGCTTGGGCTAGACTGCCGCTGCTGGGAGGGGCGAAGAGAGACTTGAATACCCGACCAAGACACCCGGATAACCGGGAGTAGTGGAAAACAAGCGCTAGTAATGACAGATGTGATGTGTTAGTGGGAATGGGGGAAGTCACGTGGCCTTGAGTATTTCAGTAATTTCCAGGCTGCAAACTTCTCGTGGTCACGTGTGTTGACGAGAGGAGACAAGTCATTGTTGATCTTAAGTTACTGAAGCCGTGTTTTTACTGTCAGTTTTGTTCACGCATGGTACGATGTAACAGAAACAAAAAAACTCATTCTATATCAGATAAACAGAATATCATTGAGCATGTGACAAAAGGTGAGACGAAAGCGAACATAACATGTGAGTGCAGTATTCCTGAAGGTACAATCAGAGGGTGGATGAAAGAGGAACATAAACTAAGAAATTTTGTGGATGTTATAGAAAGTGATGTAGGGTTGCACAGAAAAACAATCAAGTTAGACGAAGATAGTGAACAGATGAAAGAGGAACAGAAACTAAGAAATTTTGTGGATGTTATAGAAAGTGATGTAGGGTTGCAAAGAAAAACAATCAAGTTAGACGAAGATAGTGAACTGAATGAATGCCTTTACAGGTGGTTTTTAATTAAACGAAGCGAAGGTGTACCATTGTCTGGGCCTATTTTAAAGGCTCAAGCTGTGAAGTTTCGTAACGATTTGCATGGGAACACTGACTTCAAAGCTTCAGAAGGGTGGTTTTCGCGATGGAAATCTCGTCACGGAATACAGCAGACAAGCATCGAAGACGAAGCTCGATCTGATAGTGTGTTTGCAGCACAATTTCCTGCACAACTGTACAAGGTAATGAGTGAAGAAAGTTTGACAGATGATCATGTGTATAACTGTGATGAGACAGCTTTGTATTTTCAGCTACTTCGACAAAATCTCTAATCTTTCAAAACTCGACAAATAAGTCGGGATTCAAACAGAAAAAGAATAGAGTTACTCTTCTTTTTGCTGTCAACAAATCAGGCAGCCACAAACTTAATCCATTATGCATCGGAAAAAGTTTAAGTCCAAGATGTTTCAAGCATGTAAACATGAAGTTGTTGCCAGTTAAGTACGCGCTCACAAAAATGCATGGATGACGGCCGAGGTATTTCCAAGTGGTTTAATGAAGAGTTTGTTCCATCAGTGAGAAGCCACCTGCGGTCACTCAACCTCGAAGAAAAAGCTATTTTGACACTTGACCATCTGCTGATTTTCTGTAGTCGCAAGACGGAAAAATAAAAGTTATGTTTTTGGCGAAAAATACCACTGCACTGATCCAGCCCCTCGACCAGGGTATTATAAGAGCATTTAAAGCCCACTATAGACGAGAACTTTTCAGCGCAAATTTAAGTTCTGATGGTGACATGGAGGCTTATCTTAAATCGCTTAACCTCACGGGGGTAGCGTATTCCGTGGGACTAGCATGGCAAAGTGTTACCCAAGCAACCATTCCGCATTGTTGGGAAAAGTGTTCTTTTTCCATCAGCGAGACGAAGAACTTAGATAGTGATGAGCCGAAGAACTTAGACAGTGATGAGCCGTTTCTGGGATTTGGTGACAACTGCACATAATATTGTTGAATCCAACATAACTTTGGATGACCTAGTGAACTGGGCTGAATGCGACAGTAGTGATCCTGTGTCGGAGACAGTCGACGATCAAGACATTATTGCAGCTGTGCGGGACAAGAATGATAGTGATGAAGATGATATTAATGAAGATGAATGTGAAAGTGAAGTGGACAAAACTGAAGTACCAAGTGTAAGGCAAGTAATCAACAATATTGATCAAGTCATTTTATGGTTGGAAAGATAGAGCGAACCTAATAATGTCCCATTGCTTCACCTGGCGAACTAAAAGAATTATGCAGAACAGAAACACACTGCATTAGTACGGCAAACAAAAATTTACGATTTTTTTTTAAAGAAAAGAATAGACATTTGAGTGATTGTTATTTACAAAATGTACCCTAATTATGTGTGTAAAGGCCCATAGTTTAAATGTAAAATTAGGAGCAGTTTTTTATTTACCATCTGTCCCGCTCCATGCTACGTGGTCTTGACAAGAGCGGGAGCGGTATAGTATTGGTGGGTGGAGGTGGGGTAGTTAGTTGAAGTATGATTCTAGAAGGGGGAGAGGTAGGAGAGATAGTAAGGCATGGACACCTACGCAGGTTGGAGCAGGCGGAAACACGATGCCGCAGGGGCGGGAATGCGCACGTGTTACGCAACACACAGGCCGAGCACGAGTCATTGGACTCGGCAGCGACGCTGCGTGCAAGGCAGGACAGAGAGCACAATGTTTAAACATTACACTCCAGGATCTTCCCATTTAGTGTGGGGTGCTTACACAAACTGTGACTTCATTCTGATTTTTTAACATGTTCTGCTGTACCGTATTAATTTGTATTTTATTGGGGCATTTGTTCAAATGTTTTGTTACAACTTTAACTTACAGGCAAATTATTATTCGGTAGTTCATGTATTGTGTTTTCTAACATAGGAATAATGTTTTAATAATAAACAGTAAGAGTAAAACAGCTGACTTATTTTTAACCTTTGCTGAGGAATTCACAGTCATCCTTTGTTTATGTGAACCGTTCTGTACCAATTTTGCCATGTGATGGTAAACAAGCCCCTGAAATGTTTTTCTTTATGTCGTGGCCTCCCGACCTTTAATGAGAGGGTTGGGGAATCTTATCACTTGCCGACCCGGACCACACACACGCTCGGCAACTCGACACAGCGTTTGGTGGAATAAATACACACTTTGCCTAGGAAACGTGGTACTTGAATCATTCTTGCTAGAGTGTCTGTGTCATACTAAATCCGCCCTTTACACGTCTTCAGTTTCCGTTTCACGGATGTTGTAAATACTAAATGACGATTTAAAAATTCTGAAAGGAAGGGTCTGAACGATTTAACAAGTTATGGCAGCATAGTAAATTAAAAGAACAGTGCTTAGCGGCCCCTAAAACGCACAGGTAAGGTTTTATGCCATTTGACCTTGAACTTTTAGAAACATTGCGGTTATGCAACGCGGGTAAAAGATATGTCCCCGGATAGCTGCGTTAAACAGGAAGTGTACTGTAAATAAAATTTTATCGCAAAAGGAGGTGAATGTTTTTAAAGCACAACTTTCAAGTGTTTTAAACTGAGTGTAACTGTGGCAGTTACATGAAAAAATTTAATACCTACACCAAAGACACATTAATGACTGAGAGAATGACTACTTCAGTACTTACCAAACACTACATTCAACGTAGGACAAATTCTAAAAATCTACAAAACTATTGCCTCATTAAACATACAAATCAAAAATTCTGAAGAAAAAAAAAACCCTCATTATTTTAAAAATCAAAACCTACAATTAAATTAAAACTCTAAAAGAAAGACTCCCCATTAAAACAACACAAAATTATTTGTCACAAAGTAGTCCTAAGATCTTCTATACCAACCTGAAACAGAAATAAATTAAAACACCCCGAACATCGCTGAAAATAAACACTTACTGGACATCAGGCTGAAAACTCTTACAGAAAATTATTATTATTGTCACAAATCCCTTTTAAACAAATTAACTGTCTCTCGTTCACTTAGCTTTTAAATTTTTATTCTCCCTGGATGTGAATAACAAGTCTATAGAAGTCCCCTATCTGCTGTCCACTGAGTTCTGCTTCTTGCAGGACATTGGGTCTTCAACTCCTGTACACAGGATACTCTTTTTTCCCCAAGGCTTCCCGTCACTCGAATCTGTAACATGTCCAGAAATTTCTTCGAAGCAACTTTTATTATAATTTTTAATTTACTAAGCAAACACAACACACAAATCATTTTATCAACTAGAAAGATACTAGTAACAAACAAAAAGAACTAACCAATACAATCAAAACTATTTACCTAAGGCCTACCAGTGGCGCACACGCGTGCGCACACAAACACAAACAAATACGCACACACACAAGACAACACTAAAACAAGTGAACCACAATGTAGTGTGCACCAAAATTTTGTTTCCAGAAAGGTCCAACATGCAAGACAAAATCTCACTATAACAAATGTTTATTAATTTCACCAGACTTAAAAATTTTGCCATACTTCAATTGCACTTCAGAATACTGCCACAGACACACTAACACCTATATTATCTCCTTGTTCCGTACTACTCTATACACTGCCACTGACAAAGTCCCTTCAACTACTGCATGTCAAGTTATTGTCTTAAAATCGGTGTACATAATAACTTTAGTAACAATGAATTGACATAAAGTATTTTGATACACTTTCTTCTCTAGTGCCAAAATGACTTGCGCTGTGACCATCTGAAACTTTTTTCATAGTAATTTTTCAATACATTTCACACACACAACAATTAAAATTGAGTTCTTATAGTTAAAATTTACTACGCTGTGCCTTTGTTAAACAAGGTTTGAGTATTACTGTTTCTTTTTATATTTTGGAACAAATTAGACTCTTGGCTTGCACTTGCTAACAATTTTAGTTAAAGGTCCTTAATAAGATGTGGTCAAGTTAATGCCATACTACCTTCTTTCTACACAAGAACAGCAAAACAAAGACACAGTGCCACTGGGACCGGATTGCACTAGACTTTACATACTGTATCAGACTGGACCTGTGTACTGTCAGTATTCACCACAGCAACTAGACAGAATGGGCCTGGGAGTGGTCATGGCGTTATCAAAGATAGCATTGCTAGATTTAAGTTTAGTATCAGATGACTAGCAATGGTTACAATACGTTTTACTGTAAAAAAAAAGGAAAAAAAAAACAACGGAGCCGGTACGCGCAGGGCGGCCACTCACTCGTGAATTTCGGGAAACTTTGAAAACTCCATGAATATTGTGACCCATGTAAATCGTGAATAAACCTGGAATTTTCATCTCTTAAGGTTGTTCACGTGGCAAAAATTCAAAATTTTATATTTGCTTGGCATAGCGTTAATTTTATAGACGTTACTTGTGACTACATTTTCCACTTGTAGAAATTTTTTAGCTCACATATTTTTCCCATAGCGGCATGTCAAAGTGAGAATTTGCTAGTTACAGAAACATAGGTTTAACAAAAACAAAGTGTCTTACTCGAATGAAATAATTTACACTGAAATTAGATATAATGGGCAATATGCTAAAAGATTTAAAAACACACAACATAATAATTTTGTCTTTTTTAAATATTGCCATAAATGAGGCAAATTTTCGTCAATTTCGAACTTTTTTAAAAAGTACAAAGAAATTCCATTCTGTGTTTTTAAATATTTTAGCACAGTGCCCATTATATCTTATTTCACTGTAAATGATTTCATTCGAGTAAGTCACTTGGTTTTTGTAAAACCTATGTTCCTGTAACTTGCAAATTCTCACTTTGACATGCCGCTATGGGAAAAATATGTGAGCTAAACAATTTCTACAAGTGGAAAATGTAGTCACAAGTAACGTCTATAAAATGAACACTATGACAAACAAATATAAAATTTTGAATTTTTCAACGTGAACGCCCCTAAGGATGCAGTCTACCGCAATTTTCATCAACATTTTTTATTTTTTATTTGTACCAGATATTTTTTTTTTTATTTTAGACACAAAATGTGACTAAATTTGGGTCTTATGAAATGTTTTTATCTCTCATACTTTTCACTTAATGGCTTGTTAAAGTCATATTTTGCATGTTTCCTATTTAAGGACTACACTAAAGCAAACAGATATACCAAACTCAAAAAAATCACAGTGGATAAAGACATTGCAGGCTACAATGTCATGCTCATAAAAATAAAGAATAAAAATTATTTGTATTTTAAAAAAATTACCAAATTTTTAATTTTTATTTTCAGTTTCAGTGTTTTTTTTAATACAAATAATTTTTATTATTTATTTTTATGAGCATGACATTGTAGCCTGCAATATCTTTATCCACTGTGATTTTTTTTAGTTTGGTACCTATATCAGTTGGTTTTAGTATAGTTCTTAAAATGGAAACATGCAAAATATGACTAACAGACCATTACACGCAAATTATGAAAGAGAAAAAAATTTCATAAGAGCCAAATTTTGTCTCATTTTATGTCTAAAATAAGAAAACAAATATCTGGTACAATAAAAAATAAAAAACGGTGATGAAAATTGCGGTAGACCGCGCCCTAACAAAGTTTTCCTTGAATTTAACTAATCATCATGCTACCTTTTTAGCACATTGCAATTTTTGTGCACAGTAGTATCCATTTATCTGTAATATAATTTACATTCTTACAAGTACTTTTATCATGTGAAAGGCACAAAGATTTTGTGCAATTGGTGAGAACTTACATAACCCGGCAGCTGCCACCATGCTGCTTATGTGTTTACACAGATTTATACTACCAACCTACAAACTGTTCACGCCCATGTTTAATACCACACATAAATTAATTATTACTGCTATCTTTAACTTGTGTTACAGTGTTACATAGAGTAAATTTCAACTGTTAGAAATCAGGTACACCAATCCCTCGCTTAGCGCGACTAATTCGTTCCAGAAAATGCACGCGCAAATTGAAATCGCGCAATCTGAAGAATTGTTTATAATGTAAACATTGGGCGATTTATTTTAAGGAATTCAAATCGCGGACATATCGACTTTTTACATCATGTATTATTCAAACACAATAAAATAAACCGGAAAAAGGAATTAATCAATTAATAACTTACCTCAATTATATTAAATGCAATGGTTTGTATTGAAAACGTAAGCATCCAGCTGTGGGTCAGCCGGTCGGCTGCGTGTGCGGTGCGCGCAGGCCCCAAGGCCATTAACCTTGAAAACATGTGACTTACTTCCGCTCGCCTTTGTGCGCCTCGCTTCGGAAGCCGTGTTATTATTCTTTCCCAAACACTCGCAAAAAATAAAAACTCACCTCTAAACTGCATTTTTTTCAAGCTTTTATAACTCTTAAAAATTAACACAGAGAAACCATATCATAAACACTTACTTTAAG
>PNEQ01028689.1:0-11230 GCA_003012365.1 Medauroidea extradentata | reverse complement strand
CATTTTAAATATATTGTTTGATAATATTTTAAAAACATCTTAAAACATTGCAATAATGTTTCGTTTGCAATGGGTTTGTGCTACTCATAACATTGCTGCAATGTTCCTGTAATGTTTTCTGCATATTTTAAAAAGGTTATAGTAACATATTTATAATATTTCGAAAAATGTTTTTTAAATATATCCTTGCTGCTTGGGGGGCTGCGACTGCGAGTGTCGCACGATATTGATAGCATACACAAATGTTAACATATAACTTTACTATTGTAGCTTAGCTTGGCTGTGAACGCATATGAAAAGGAAGTTATAGAGATTGTGAAACTCGTGTTGTGCGATAGGGTTATGTATCGAAGCTAACACCATCTAGAGCTAAAAAGAGGTTTTACGGCAGTAAGTTGAAGAACATCGACGAGAACTTCCGTGACGAAGAACGAACTTGCATAAATCTGAACGGAAGTAATTTACTGTATGTCGCAGGTTAATTTTATAAGTAACATCACGTATACACACTAGTTTTTGGATTTTATTTACATTAAACCGTGCGTAGACATAGTTCATAGTTCGAATTATATGTTACTATAAAATTGCAAACTATGCACTTGTGCACATTATGGTGGAAGATAAGAGACATAATTTGTCGGCACAGTACCGTGACTTCCCGTTTCAAAAGCGTTCCTGCAGAAACAAAAAGCCAAATGAATACTAACACATTCATCTGTAAAGTTTCCACATTCAGTTATTTATCTGCACTATTGAACTACATTCGATACTATTTGAGGCCATGTACATAGCAAGGGTTAAATAAATGGACAGGACAGAAGAATGATGAGTTAATGTTCGTATAGTATGTGTGTCGAACATTCGTCTTATCAAAAGGGGTTTGGTTTCCGCCATTTTCTTTTTCGTTCGCAAAAATAGAACATGTGTAAGAAAGGAAAAGTTCTCTGTTCAGTCTGTTTACAGTTTAATTAACTTCTTTTGAAATCAGCCTTAGAAAAATTAAATATATCAACAAAATTTTACATAATGAAGAAAACAAGTTCGTGGTATTTATTGATTATTAATATTTGATGTACGAATTGTGTTACCAGATATTAAAATGTATTAATACAATAGGCTTTCTCACTAAAGACCGGTTTCACCAACCAATTTTAAGTGATTTAATCTAGATTACTCGGTACTTAATCTCGATTATACATGTTTTGGGTTTCACCAAGCCGCTAAACTCGATTTTCTCGTCATAAGCGAGATTAAATTTTAACTGCTCGATTTTGGCCGGATAACATCACTAATCTCGCTTAAGTTCATAATAAAATGGCGCGAGCACTGTATAAATTGGTTTTTGAAGACAATACAGACGATGAAGACTTTAATCCTGTGTATCTGCCTCGTCGGATTAGAGAAAGAAATCATTATTTTGATGAGTATGAATACAGACTTCCAAATACATTTTCGCTTGTCAATACAATCGGTTCATTCACTTTTATTGATACATACACAGATAGTACAGAAGTCACAGTGGTCTAGAGGTAAGATGTGTAGGTTCTACGAGTGGGGAGAGTGGTTCGATGCTTACCTCCTCCAATTATTTTTTTTTTATTTTAAAGATAATTTCGAGTAAGCATCCTTTATTCGAAAGTTATTTGATAAATGAGTTCAGTGTAATTTATGAAGTACAGTGAGCATTTAAATTTATTTTTTTCTGCATTGAAAGTATAACTACAAGGTTATTCCTTGTAATTTTACAAACATTTAATTTGTATTTTATTACTAGGGCAACGATTGTAGTTTTGCAAGGAATTTGTTTGGCAACTGAGTTTCGAATGATTTTCTTTATAAAAGTACAAAACTTTTTTTTACAGTGTAAAAGGTTCTGTTTAATGTCTGGTACTTTCAGGTAAGCAAAAAATATACAGACGAGAAAATAATTAAACAATTGTGGGTAGATAAACATTTGCATTTACAACAATAAAATAATGTAAATTATATTTGCTGGATTACCTTCCCTTGGTCTTTATTTCTGGCTTTGCTCCAAAGTTACCCAGGGGTACTTAGCCCCCTAGCTGTATTCCCCCTCCCTAGATAGTATAATGCAAACACTCCCTCATTCCAGTGAAGAATGTTGTAACAATATTTCCAAATGAAATAATTCACAAACACACATTCGGCAATTTGCGACAAGTGTTTGGGTATTTCTGACACAATTAAGGCAACTCAGCTCACACATCCCATCGTGCAGCCAAGTTTAACTAATCTCTGGTAACTTAAACTCGCAGTGTTGTTGGTGGAACGCACCTCTAACTTAAACTCAGGTTTAGCTCTTCATCGAGTTTTGTTAATCTCGCTTTGTGGCAAAGTTAAACGTTTTTGGTGAAACTGGCCCTAAGAGGACTCAGTTAGGTTTTGCTATTTTCATTCATTATCCGTGACCACAATTCACGTAAACGTTTACGAAAGGGTGGCAACCCTTATTTTACCAATTATGTTGAAAATGCAGTACCTATGCCAAAATAATGGTTTGCATATTAAAATTATCAATTTATTTGGACATGCTTACAAAATACTTCACAAGAGCTTTCCTACCTTATGAAATATTTAATGAAATTCGTTGGCAGACGATTTCTAAGTTAAATTTTACGAGAAAAACCTCACAAAATTTGTTTCAGATATGCTTACCCTCGTGTATGTTTTGTAATGTCTTTAAAAAATTTATACAGCACATCGAGTCTTGAATATGTATTCGTACCAAAATGTCTCAAACTGGGATCTCCACATAATAAGCATTTCCTACACAAATAGTTCTATTCTGAAATCATAAACATACTGCTACCAACATTATTTATTATTCTCCAGGTTATATAGAATTATCTGTGAGTTAAATAATTTTTTTCTATGCCTTTCTGTTGTGATTTTGTATTTAAATTCTTGCAGAAAGTCTTTCACTGAAGAAATCTTACTTCTTGTGAATCCTGACAAAATATAATCTAAATAAATGGTTAACTGAACGTTCTGTGTTCATGTAATTTATATTCTCTCATTTGGTTACGTTTCTACATTTGTATTTATCTGAATAGGGTGTATGAACTGTTCATCCGTATTTGGCATTGCTAAATCTGTTAAGTGTTTATAGCACCAAGACTATATTTCCGTTGCAAATATCATGCATATGTGTAAATTTTTGTTTTTTATGTTACAATAAAATATAAAGAATTGTTTTCTGTGTATCTGTGTTTTACTTTAGCCTATTTTTCGACTTCACTACAATGTCAGCTGAAACAAGAGAGAGAGTGTGTGTGTATGTTAAATTCAGGTGAGAGTTTGTTCTAAATATACATACAGTACATAATATTGCATGGACATAACGCACATAGCAAAATATAAAATTGCCTCTAATGGAATAAAGTTGTGTGTCAGGTTGGAAAACAGAAGTCCACTATCTGATTACACCCTGGCACAATGGCTGGATCAAAAGTTATAAAGCATTGCCAGTTGTAATTAGGTCACTGGAAGATACAATTTTAAAAAAAAAACGCATATGACCTGCCACGCGTAAACCATGAACAAAGTACGGACTCTTTTATAACCCTTAGCATTCCTGGTGTACACCATATCCGGCAAGGCCTAGTGATATTTCTAATATAGGCTGCTAATGACCCAACACAGTTGAAAACATCAGTTTTTTTAGGCCAGCAGTGCTATTCGTAAACAAACTGATGACCGTTCGATGTGTTCCTAACTGTGTCGGCAGAATGTATTAATTTGGTCTACAATTTTCATTTCAATAGCTTTTACGAGGATCAATTAAAAACATTGTAACCAATATTGTAAAGTTGTTCTGACCATCTTGTTGAAAATCGTTTTAATTGTGTTGCTTAAATATTTCTGAAGACATAAATGGTTATAATTTTTCGTTCCTATTGAACAGCGGGTGCGACTGCCTGGCGTATGTAATGCCTCTAAGGCATTCAAATGATGTGCAGTCCCTTTGTGAACATGCTTTCTAATGAATATCCTTATATAAGAAAAGAGATCACTCATTACTTTTGTCATGCATAACAAGGGTGGTGACTCTGAGACAGAGATTGTTCTGTATTTGTTAAAAAAAGTTAACCCCTTAAAACTACAGAAATTAAATTTATAGGCCGGAACTTTACAGTCTGCGAAATACGTTGCAGTGTATTACGGGAAATCATACAGTTACTAAACTATTAAACGATCTTCATCGGTTTTGTGCGTTTAACTAGAAAAATTAAATAAATAGTAGGTAGTCACATTCTTTTACCACAGCCTACTATTCCTTGATTTTAAATCGTCTTTGTAGTTAGAAATGAAGTGTGTCGTCGCTGGTGAAGAAATGTTGGCTTTACGCGTACAGTGTAAGACAATAAATTTATAAATTTCAGTGTATACCTAACAGTATGCTGTAAATGATGAATGTGAGTAGTTGAATGAAAATCTGCCCTCTCATTTTAGTTCCTTCAAAAAATTAATTGGCTGAGAATAATTGCTTTGTGTTTCATAAGTACCATAACGAATGTACCGTATAAATTTTATAAGCCACGGCAAGGTTTGCCGTTGTGAAAGAGAAATCGTCCTTGCATCCTTTGATAATGTGTAACTTGATACGAGCTTCTCCCATGGCACGGCCAGCACTGACCTGCAGGCCTGACTACGCGGCGCAGATGCAGAAAAACAGTACGGGAAATGGAGTTGACTTCTGCGTGCAAGCTCTACGAAATAGTGCATTCAAATGCTGTGTCGCAGATTTGAATCACACCAGTCGCTTATCCGCTTTCACCTTAACAAATTTAATGTGCCTTTGGATTACTGAAAATTTTTAGAACATAATTCACAAAATCCCCTAACATAATTTTAACAAATGTAACATACCTTAGGATTACTGTGTTGAGCACTCGAATTAGCAAGTAGATGGAGAAAAACAAGGGTAGCTGTGGACAGACAGAAAATCAAGTTTTGAAATTTTTGTTTATGAATTTATTTTACTTCTCTGTCATATGGGACAGTAAAGTGCTCGGCTATAAAGTATGTTATTTAAAAATTAATAACAATGATACTTCTATTTTACTTTGTATTTTTTAGTTGATATTAATTAATTATTTGGTTTGAAGTAGGTTATAATTCGTGTGAAATAATAGGCTGCAAAAAATTTTACTGTAACATCTAGACGTGAAAGAACAACATCTAAAACATATCATTTCACCACGATAATACTGTTGGCATTTGAGGCGATTTTATTGCAGAATATTACAAATTAACTATTCTCTTCAGCATAATAGGTTTAAAAATTCCATACATGTAGAAACATGCTACATTAGATCAGTTTTTTACAAACGTGTTTCAGCTGGGTTTTGAGTGAAATGTAGTTACAATATTAAAATTTTTATACCAACTAAGTTGCGTACACAAAATGTGAAAAGTTCGTAGGAAGTGCCATGGTGTGTAGGACAGGTCATGAAATTTTAGTATAATTTACTGCAGTGATGTCGTGCAACGAGCGAGTTGAGTGACAAGTTGCGTCTGTCGTTAGTGCAGTGTGGCATGGCCGCTGTGCGGGTCTTGCGAGCCGGGCTGGCTTGCTAGCAGCCCACCAGCGCACCATTTATCAGACTTCCCTTCTGGAAGTTGGCCAGACCGGGGCGTGCTCTGCGCTCTGTGCAAGCTCCAGCAAGGTCAGCCGGGTTGCTCGCCTCACAGCCCTGCCTAGTTCAGACTGCCCGAGGAAAGTAACGAGTACACAAGTAATTTTTCGAAACTTTCTCGCATTCCACAGACTTCGCGATTGGCTGACGATTTTGGCGAGTAGGCAGTTAAAAATATGTAATTATAAATTATCTTCTATTACACCAGCTGTGAAAATGAAAATTATTTACTGTAATTCCCAAATATTTAGGAAGGGCTGCAGTCCTGCAGCCCAATAGCACAAACCACCACTGTCTCTGATACAGATAAACATAGTATATAATAAGTATTTAAGTTATTTCAACGATAAGAATGACATTGACGAGGGGTTTGGAGATGGTCTGCAGATATTGTACTGGATCGAAACACGATTGAGAGAGTTTGCTGCGGAGCTCGGCGCGCTGTCATGTTCCCGACTAGGCGCCAGCCGGTTAGAGGAGAACCGGCACTCAGATGTTGTAAGTGGAGTTTCTCAGTGTCGTGAGGCCAGCTTCAGAACTCTCCTCGCCCACCATCATTGAATACTTAATTTTGGGGAGTATTTTGGCTCTCCCCACGCTTATACACATACATAGAAAAGCACTCAACAGGGATTTAGGGCACCTGTACACCCAGAGGAATATTGATACCGGGTTGGAGGGTCCCACACTCTTATGCACCGAGAAGCGGCAGGAAGTCAATAACAAACACAGGTAACAGACAAGGCATTATTATTGACAACTTACATCGGTATTCTGTGTAAAGTACTATTTACTGGCGATGACTAAAGCGGGCTCGGACCGGTCCCATCCGATAGGCAGAGCTGTCATGAAAATCCACGTGGTGTGAATCAACGTATTACGGTACTGAAGCCCCTGGGCGCTAACGAGTCGACAGGGGTGAGGGATTACCAGGGCACTGAAGTTAAACAATATTACAAGGTTCCAAGACGGCATTAAAGCTATTGCACGTTAAGATGAGAAGACAAGAAGATGCTGGTGCCTGGGCGACTGGAATTGAACCGCCTCTACGCGCCGCTATTCATCAACTCCCGAAGCCTTAGCGGGCTCAGGGAGGTCACGATGGTGAGCGCACCAAAACTTTTCAACACGAGAAAACCCTAAAAAATAAATAAAACAATGACACTGAACATTATTATCAATTTTAACTTGCTACTTAAAGTCCAAACGCTGTTCTGGAATGTTTATATATGCTTGACAAGCGAAGTGAGGCAAGTAATGTTTTACGTTATATGATTTTACATTAATTAAGGAATAGTGAATTAGAGCAATACAATTAAAATAAAAATCTAGAAGACTACACAGGCATTAGAGAACACAAATTAACAATTATTATATTAAAAGAAATTCCGCTGCAAAGTTTGGCCGGTTGGACGAGTCCACTCTTATATTGGGCACATGGGGGTTTCTGCACACTTTGAGGTTAAACGCATGAAGGCTAGTTGTGTGAATAAATGTAATAAACAAGGTTACCCCTGGCCTTTTCCCTTCATTTCCCACTTGACAGTGTTATCCCCGTTGCTCTAAATTAGGCTGAACACTCGCATAGCAGGTTGGGGGTTCACATGGTGATTTGCTGTATTTAGAGTTATTGGGGCATGTTCCTATCAATGAACCTGTGTTCTGAAAGGACAATTTGCATATAGGTACTATGCCCGTCGGGGAAGGCGGCGTCTGGATGCAGTGGCTTCCTGATGATCCCACCGCAGGGTGCATTCCTATATACGATGGCGTTACTGACAGCTTTGGTTGTTTCATCAGAGTATGGTGCGCACGACGGGCTGTTCCGCAGGGTGCACACGGCGAGGAGGCCGGGGACCTCCGTTATCCATCAGTAGTGACCTGGAGTGGCGGCTGCATAGGTCCGGGGTCGGTGTCTGGGCAGGCTACAGCGGGGAGGGCGGCGTGTCCAGCCGGCTGTCCTCTTCGTATGTTCTCGCCATTCAGGTATCGCCTGTGCGGCAGGGCGTGTTTACAATCGAGGGGTCAGAGGGTGGTCGGTCGCTATCTCCCATCAATGACAAGCTGTTGGTTGAGGCAATTGTCCCTCTTGAGGGCCTCGCGTGTCGCGGTGGTACTGTAACAGCCACCCCTTGAGAGTGGCCATGGGTGAGACTGTGGGATCCTCCATTCGGTGGCATCCCGTCGCAGTGTGCCGGGCATGTTCACGCATGGTGGTGGGGGTTCCTTTCCTCTCCATAACGGTTGGCCTTTCTGTCGTGTCAGATTCGTGGGAGCATGACAACCCATCCTCTCGGTGGCTGGCAGGTCTTTCTTGGGTACCACGTTCCAGAGCCATTGGACCTGGTGGGCTGCCCGTGAAAATATGCCTAGTGCATCTGGTGAGCGTCGTTTCCCCTGCGCTGGGTGTCTCACCACCCGGTGTCGTTTCCTCTCCGGGTTGTCGCCGTCTCGGCTCTGTGGAAGTGGGGGTCCTGGTCTCCATACTGCTTTTCGCCAGGCACAGATCATCTCGGTGGAACTTCACCGTTCTCCAGTTTCTGTGTCGTATCAGATAGCTGGTTTGGCCACATGCGTGTATCACCTTGTGTAGTCCACTCCATTTTTCCTAGAACCCCGCGCAGAATTTCTTGTTCCCGGCAGACAGTGGATGAGTCTTCGCATACACTCTCTGGTCTAGGCGTAGGATCACCTATGGTTGGTTCATGTGCTTGAGCCACTGACGTGTATAGTGTAGTTTATTTTCCCGCATGGCGGCATGCCGGGCCGCTCTTCACGTTTGCCTACTGCCATCGTCCTCTGGCTCGTCCTCCCTCGGGGCGCAGTGGTACTCGCCTGGCAGCTTCGGGTTACTGTCTAACAGGGCGGCGGTTGGTGTTTGGCTGGTTGCTGTGTTCACCCGGCAACGGAGCGTGAAGAATGCTGCCGGCAGATGTTCTGCCCAACTGTCATGTTTCCGTCCCACGCGGATACGTATTTGCATTTTCAGATCTTGTAGTAAATTGCTGTGGTGTGATGGTACACTCCCCACTTCTCGTAACCATCTCTCCACATCCTGCCGGTGGACTGGGAGTCATTGTCCAAAAGAAGGACATTCGGGTACCCCAGCAGGCATAGAATTCCGTGTTCAACTTCCTGACCAACGTTTTGACGTACGTGCTTGCCACTACGTAAGCCTACGTCCACCGCGAGAACAGGTTGGTGACTACCAGGATAAATCTCTTTCTGCCTGTTGTCCTGGGGTAAGGCCCATGTCAAGGGCCACAATCTCGAACGGTCAAGTGGAGATGCGGTGCTGCTGCTACTGTTGGCCGTCGGGGCAGTGCAGTGCAGTGCGCTCGCTCTCGGGTACGAACATCTTCCACAGCCCTTCTTTCGGGGAGGGGGGGCTTTATATTCGCCCATCCCACACCCTCAAGTGGTACACTGTACACTGTCCCACTCTCGCAGTCTGCTCGGTTTAGTTGGCACTGTTGGAGGCCCTGCTGCACTGCTACTACGTTGTCATATATCATTTTGATGTTTTCAGGGCGCTTCTCCTGTGGGTGTTTTGGCGGTAACACGTCCTCCTGTTCTGTTTCATTATGCACAATGGTGTATGGACGGGGAATGCGTCGGCCAGCTGGTTCTCCTGGCCGGCTACATGTTTGAACTTACAGTCGTACGTTTGCAGGGCTATCGACCACCTTGCTAGTTTGCTATGTGAGTCCCACATCGCTTGCAATCAGATGAGACACAGGTTATGTGTGCGAAGCATGAACCACTGATATTTTAGATACATGGGACAGCACTTCATTGCCTCAAGGCGGTGTCTGGACGCCGTGACCTCTTGTGAACACATCATAGGTAGCCTTCCTATATGCGAAGGGGGTACTGACCACCTTGGTTGTTCCATCGGTGCGTAGTACACATGACGGGCTGTTCTACAGGGTGCGCGCGGCTTGGTCCGCGTCAAGAGATATGGATAATAAGAGATGCTACACAAAAATAGCTATATAAATTCATCTATGTTAAACATTTGTTATTTGTACCATGTGTTAAGGATATATTTTTTAATGTATATTGGTCTGTGTTATATTTTATGTTTCCAATTCAAATATTGTAATACATATTAAAATATGTAATGAAATAAATAGGGAAAGCTAATGTACAATTACGTCCCGTTGCAATAGTTTAAATGTTTGAATTGTGATTTTGGTTGAAAGTTAAATGTAACTTTAATAATACCATTAGAAAAAATTTGATGTTCTCTTGAGCAAGAAGGAGATTAATACATTTCAAAAGCAGAAGAAGAGAGTTACGCACTACACAGTAAGCAATATCAACGTGACCAGAACTACAGATCTCTTAGCGGCGACATGATCGCTGAGTCACACAGCACTATCCTTTAACAGCAGGAATTACTAGTCATGCTACAGGTGCTAAACACGTGCGCTTCATCACAAGTTATAAAAATAGTTTGCTGCCGGATTATTTCGTGAACAGAGAAGCAGAAGACTTCATTTCCATAACAGCAAGTACTTCGTCTGTGCCATGTCCAAGCACATCAGATGTGTCACATCCAAGTACATGAGTTACAGGCATGACTAAATATTTGCTTAATGAAGAGACAGCAAAAGTAGAAATTTTGTGGTGCACAGCAAGCATAATGAATTACTTATTATTTTGTAGTGTTGCAACTCTGGCATCTTCACAGCACGTCATGTTTCCTGACAGCAACATTGTCGGTAAAATGTAGGTGCAAAGAACCAAGTTAGGCTATACAGTTGTTCATAGTATAGCACGTACTTTAAAGATAAACTTACCAACTGCCTCTAATTATGTAACAGAAATAGTTATCAGATTTGACGAGTGCTTAAATAAAGCACATCAAAGGCAGCAGATGGACATTCATGGTTAATTTCGGAATGAAATTTAATCTGAGGTCACCAGTAGGTATTGAACTTCTGCATTCCTGAATCATACATATGCCAGCAATGTTCTGAATTTTCTTCAGAAATGAATGGGGTTTCAGCTTCTATAAAAAAAATTATAGTTTGAAAGATGGTCCTAATGTAAACTTAAAGCACGTTAAAGCTCTTGATGCTGCTATGCATGATGAGAATGCAGATGAACCATCTTTACTCAATTTAAGTAGATGTGCCCCGCGTACAGTACATAATGCATTTGAGGTCTGATTTCTTAAACTGCTTGGAAGTTGGTCCAATTTTTGCGTGTTCTTTAAAATGTGTTTAAAAATTCTTCTTCCAGAAGAGGTGATTTCATTCAGTACTCTAAGTCACATAGACTCCCCTTGAAATTTTGTTTAGTTAGGTGGGCATGAAAGTGTTCAAGTTGCTTCCAGAGCCCAGGAAATTCTACCAGATTTGGCTGCATATGAAGACAACAAGAAGAAAAGGGAGAATGTCATAAAAAGTAAAATGTTCAGGAGAGACATTTTAAAGTTCAAAACACTTTCAGTCATATATATCATTTTAAATGACAAATACAAATATTGCATTCTGACATTTAATGTGTTGTGTATACATTAGAGTAGTGACACATCATTTGTAAATTCACCGTAATATTAA
>PNEQ01028682.1:0-14658 GCA_003012365.1 Medauroidea extradentata | reverse complement strand
GGGTGTTAGGGAGGGCGCAAATAAGACTGCTGGGTAGCACTTCTGGGGCGGCCGCCCACTGCCCACACCCTAGGACCGTACTATGGTCAGTCCCTACACCATGTACAGGAGAACTGGGTCGTAAATCTACTTTATTGCACACACAGATCGCGTACACACTATTCCCGTAACCCTGTAGTCACGCACTCTAGAGTTATGCCGCCGAGTGAAGCTGAGGCTTGGCAGGCACAACAAGTGGTGAGATACAGTACATGTAAACCTTTAAAGTTACTCCGGCGACCCGGTGTAACAGGGCGAAGCGAAACACAAACAAAATCGGACACATAAACTACTCCACACCAGCTGAACTAATCACGCAACTTTTTCTCTTCCTCCTCGCGTCCTCCCTCTTCGTTTGTTCAAGCTCAACTCCTAGACAAAAGGCGGCAACCGGGACCAGCGGACACCAAGCAAGCATGGTACCATTATTAACACTCATAACCAATTAACACCTCATTATATTCTAGAAATAGTATTAACCACTACCCCTAATTAACCTAACTTGATCCCCGCATCTGTTTCCGTAATTTTTTTTCCTGTTCTCGGAAAAGTTTTCGTAATCTTAACCTAGTTAACCCGAGGCGTCAATACGGCAACATAACCCTAAAGTAAAATAAACAAACCCTTAAGTTTACTCTTTACATTTTCAGTTACACTAACACAGGTGGCAACCGCACACAAAAGCAAAACAAACACAGCCACTACTTTGTAGGCCCAGTGCCTTCGAGGTCAAGTCGGGGTGCGGGGTTACTACTACACACGGCGGTACAGGATGGTCGGGGAGCACTCGGAGGTGAACGCTGTCGAGATCGGGGCTTACAACCATACCTGGCCAGGGGCCCGGTACGATGACAGTACTTTATAATGAAAAGTACTTTATACTGAGATTTCACTGTAGTCACTACTTTGAGCTTCTCGGTTTATGTACAGACAGGTTTTTTTTGGCCAAACCATACTTGTTCTGTTAGCCGAGGTATGTCATGCACTTAAGAAAGACGTAGCAAAGTGACATAATCAGTAACTTTAATTGCTTCACATCCAGTAGTAAGCAACCATGTGCCAATTATTAAATGTTTTCATGTGAGAGTACAGACGGAAACAACTGATGTTTGTCATATTTGATGCACTGCTGGTTTGTTGTGATCAGTCGTGATTATACCACATTCTGTCATTTATAGTGTTGTTGGTTTGGACAATATGAATATTTCAGCAACTTTTTCATTGTCAACTTTTAAATGTGATTTATTCTGAGTAAAATTGATAGTTTGTACTATTGACACGGAAAACCAGATCTTTCGAAAATCAATACAAATTGTCACCTTAAATGCATGTGAATTTCGCAGGGCCCTTGGAAACTAATAAACACGGGCAATCATTGCATTAGGATTCTGTGAACCTTTGAAAATATGAAATGTTTATATTATCTTATACAATTCGTTTCTTTACTAGGAATCAAATTTCACCTTGGTAAGCTTCATCTACCAAATATGTACTCCACTGTTCTGCCCTGGTGATCAGATTTTACTTGTTATATCACACAATTTTAATTTAATAATATAACCCACAATATTTCTATGATGGACAAAACTACTGTACAAGCACGTTATCAATGTTTATGATAAATTATAACCAAAGTGTTGTGACTGTGACACGTCTTAACTCTTTCACTGCAGGATAAAATTTTTAATTGTGCCAAAATCATGTACAAATTTTTAAAAAATAAATTTTTGTTTGGTTTCTTTGGGTAATTTCAAGCGAGAAAACCATGTACAGTGAAATCTCATTACAAAGTAATTGAAGAGAACTAAAAATTGTATACTTAATATTGAAAATACTTTTAACTGAATACCGTATTTGCCGGCATATGAGACTACAATTTTTACATATTTTTGGCCCTCAAAAATTGCTACTCGTCTTATATGAGGGTGCAAAAATTTTTGGTAGCCAAAAATCGTTTGAAAGCTAAGCTGTGGAGTTGTATGATGTTTCAAGAAATTGTGTTTCTCATCACAAATCAAAACTAGTGCCTGGTTTATTTTAATAAAATTTACGGTACAAAATTTTGATGAGCGTCATTCATAATAAAGGACACTTCCTTGCAGCGAAACGGCGATCGATGAGAGCGCGTGCCGAGATACTTCTACATCTCTCGGGCGGAAAAAACGAGGATCTAGATACCGTACCACACATTCATGTGTCTGTCTAGCGCTAGGCTGGCGGACAACAGCAGCGCACAGGAATGCGATGACCTTGCAAGCAGCTGTTGTTGCCCGGCGTTGCCATGTAGTGCGTGGCGTGCCTCTGTCCAGTGTTGCCAAGTTCCGCACACCTGCCGGCAAAGGGAGATATCGCCGGCTGCTGCCGTGCATTTCCTTGGCTCTTGGGCGCCGGAGGGCAGTAGTGGCCGATGTTATTCATTTATGCGTCTACTATGATGTTTATATGCCGATAATAAATGCATTGAAAATATTTCAACTAAATTTTTAGTGTTTCTGGCAAAGGAAAAAAAATATTTTTCTGTCGGGAATTTCAAAATTAGTATTTTACTTTTTTCCAAGATTTTGTACCTTCAAAACCATGACTCGTCTTATATGTGGGCCATCCTATATGCCGACAAATACGGTAGTTACTAAATTAAAAACTCTTTCTATGTGTTTGGAATTATGTACTTTTTAATGAAATATACTTAATACTAAAGTACTTTATACTGAGATTTCATTGTATCTAGTATTCACAGAGAAATTTAATTCTGTGTTTGACTAAAATCGCATGTCGCAGTTTAGCAATATTTTGTATATTCAACTGTAGTCGAATGTCATAGTTAAGGAGTTAAATCAGCATGTTTTGATGTACGTTGTTGAACTGCTGCGGACAACTCAGGATTTGTTTACTAAATTCACTTGTGGTATTAATGTTTCATGAAATAAAGAGTCGGATTATGTTACCTTTCTTTTTTATTCATTGCTCGCTCTTATAATGATTCACAAAACAAGGTACTGTATTTTACAACAGATTATCATCCACCAGGCAAGTGTTTGTTATTCTTGATCATTAAGATAGCATAGTCGAGCCTTGCTGAGCGTATTATACACTGTTGCCAACCAAAACTAATGGCAACAAATGAAGAAGAAAATTTTATGTCAGCTAAACCCTCGATCTAATGACACCGCACCAGATAATTATGTCGTTAGATCGCCGATGTCGTTAGTCTCGAGGTAATTAATTTCCTCCTCCCTTTTTTTACACGTTTTTTTATTAAAATTATATTTTAATTTAATAAAAGGTGTTTTCCAAATAAAATGGTACCCCATAATCCCAAAATTACACTTCCCTTGTATCCAAGAACGTAAAAAAGACGAGCGCTGCAACATTTTGCGCCATGAATAATGCTCATACTTGATCGTGTGCAGCATAAATAATACTGTATTTACGCACACACATTAGCCCCCGCGCACATAGGAACACATCCCTCGCCTTCCAAGTTTTGAAACTCAAGTTTAATATCGCACATAGGCCCCCTATGTGTATTTCACGAGAAATTAGAATGGTGACGTCTGCAACCATGTACTACGCGCCGTCATATAAGTTTATTTTGTGTATCGTATTCGCTCATGTACCTCACGCAACTTCCCCCCCCCCACCCCCACCCCCCCGAATTTGGATGATAAAAATTGGGGTGTGCGGCTTACATGGATAATTAGTATTTGAAGTCCGCTTGCTACGTGGGTAGGTAAAAGGCGTGCGCGGAGACTTCACAACAGCGCGGTAGGCTGGGCATTCACGCACACAGCCATGCAGCCGGATGAATTGTGCTGAGCTGGAGGCGCGATATATAACTAGTCATGTGTTTAGGCGGCATTGTTCTCAGCGCGTAGCAGATAAGTGTTTTTGTAGTGACTCGGTAACGTTAGTATTTTGATAGTTCTTTGAAGAATCAAAATATCAAAACGACAATTACGATCATTTACAGTGAGTGAGAAGTTAAAAGTAATTAATGAAGCAGAAGAAATAGGAAACTGCGCAGTACGTCATAAATACATCACAGTGACGTGTATTATAGATTGGCGCAAAATGAAAAACAACTGACAGGATACCGTAGCAACTTCAACAAGTTTGCCGTGACTAAACATTTTGGTCTACTCAGGCCGGATAGTGCTGGTAATTTTATATTGCCTCGCGTGTTTAGTGTTTTATCACACGTTGCACGCCTCGTGTACTTTGTTTGCACTTTCATTGCTTCCTACGGACTCTCGTACAACATAATGAAGTTTATATTACAGTTTACATTACTAACTGTTCATTTAGTTGGTTTTTGGACTCGTCTTTTTGCGTATCAACCAAAGATGTTAGAAGCCATGCAGACATGTTTACATTTGATAACATAGGACGGTCGGCCTAACTCGACACCGCATGGTCTGGCTGCCTATGGCCCGTCAGACCAGTGCTCTTCAACAACTGATTGTGTACGTTTTTTATACACGGAAGTGATGTGTTTTTCTTACCTATTGAATTTGTTTGTATAAAATAAGTTACCATAAAACAATGGACCATATTATGTGCTAGCAAATTATTTTTTTTTTTTTTTTTTTTAAATTTTTCAAAAAAAAATTTGGATTGGGTGATACTTCATAACGTATATTTTTTTTTTCATACAGAGAACGTAAATAGAAATAGTACAGCATTAAAACATACTTAATGTAGACAAATTTTTAATTTTTCTGATAAAAAAAGTTTTTTTTTAATTGCACACATAGGCACGCCCCCCCCCCCCTTTTTTTTTAAGTCAGAATTTTGGGGGAAAAAAATAGGGGGCCTATGTGCGCGTAAATACAATAAGTAAAATTTCCCTAATATATGGTAAAAAAAGTTGTAGATTATTTTTAAGTAAAAAAAGACGTCGCAGGAAAGGAATATTCTAAACTGTATGCGACACAGCTCTTCATGCCGCCTAGCGCCACTGGCCTACAAACTGATACTGTACACGTAAATACAACCTTTCTTTTTTGTCGTAAAGTAGAATTAAGTAGAAGAAATATAACCACAACTTCTCACCGGCACAAGGTAAAGCTTGAGTACGGTAAATTATATATGTTACGAACGATAATAAAATTAAAACCTTATCAGTCCATATGTAGCATATGGGACTAAATTGTATTTGCAACATAGACTATTTTTGCACTGCATTGAACTGTACAGCCACGTGTCTCGCGTGCCGAGTGTTGAATAACACAGCTGAAGTTGTCAGGTCGAGGCAATTCTAATGCACACAACCTGGCGTGAAACTAGAAAGAAAGATGACGACGTTGGATTCGTTTTCTTTTTTTGCTTCATTTACAGACTTGAGTGTTATAATGGGTCTTTTTTTTTTTTTTTTTTCGCTGTGCTGTAATAAGGAGGGGGGGGGCTGTGTAGTATCTTTATTCCCCAACCCCCTGGACCTTCGACCAATATGGAAACAAAGATGTTGGCTGGTAGAGAGTTGGAGAGGAAAGATAAACAGAAGGTTCTGCTTTGCGGCCAGACAGGGTGCGCTAGTTGCACGTGACTATCAGACAGTTGGGGGGGGGGGGGTTTCAGTTGCAACATACACTAGACAAGGCATCCTTAGTCATCACTTTTCACGTATTACATATCTCGGTGTTGCGTGAGCGGTGTAACTCATCCGGCGCGTGCTTGAATTATATTCCAGATAAAATTTCTAACATTTTTTCACAGTTTTTTTTTCTTTCACAACTGCGTCTCGTCAATTTATATTAACTGCAGTACATTATTGTTAAATGTACGCAAAATAATTTTTAAATAACGTTTTACTGCGATACATTACACTTCACTTAGCTTCGACCAACTTTTAAAACATTTATTTTTATTTTTCCAGTATTCCTGGAAATTATATTGTTAGATTGCCGATGTAGTTAAATCTGATGTCGTTAGATTGGGGGTTTACTGTATATTATCAGCTTACACTGCTGTTACTCGCATACCAACATCAAGATTGCTTTTATTACTTTAAACAAAATAGTCCTTCAATTTCTCTAAAATTCTGCGTGTTGGCACCATTGCTTGAAACGTCTCGCTGACAAACCCTACCTTCCAGTGCTCCGTCCACACAACCTTCTGGCACTACTATTGCTGTCCGACTACTTGTTTGACACTTGCAGGATGCTGTCTTGTTACCACTACACCCGATGAAGTGAAACAAACAATCACAGATTTTTCAACAAATACTCGATCAACCCACTTGGCAGATTAGTACTACAGAGTCCAAATTTTTTTAGAAACAGCAAAATTATGTTTAAAAATGTATAACAAAAGGTTTCAGATATTTAATCTATAGCTTGCACATCAAAATAATAAGGAATACAGACATAACGTACATATATTAATTGAGGACAAAAGATGCACATCGACAGAACTGTATATTTGCGATGCAATACCCTAAGCAACCCTGGGAAAAGGCTACCCAATGTGTGCAAATAACCTGCGTCATGGAGGGATTCCATGAAGCCGATGGTCTGACCGCATTCTCCATGCCAGAAATCCTACAGCCTGGAGGAAATTGCAAGACAAGAAGTTATTCACTTCACCAGAAAACTTTAATAAACTACCATTGACGATCAGAACTCGAAAAGTAAATAAAATACAAAGTTATATCAATAATAGCAAAAATAATTACAATTGTACTGTGGTCAATTTGAAACCAAACAACCCAGGAAATTAAATGAACCACACTATTGTACTATTACCAACTGTATTTTATATTTAAATTTTGAAAACTGAATTTAATTTACTCATATCAATTACTAAGTTATTAGTCCTGTTGTATCATCCTGAACACCTGCTGATAAACCGATATTAAATAAGTCACACAGCCTTCAAGTACCAATTTAAATTACAAAAAGTAACCTATGTGTACGATAAATTAGCGGAAAGTGCCTGCACACTTCACATGACAAACTACATATGGTACAGTCGTTCAGTCGTTTTTTACATATTACCGTAGATAGTTGGTTGAGGTCAAATTCATGATGTAACTGTAACCACAATTGACAGGCCTTCACGGAAAATATTATAATTATTTTTGTTATTGCAGTTACAATTTGATATTTGGATGTTTTATGCATACATAACAAAATATCTTATAGTCTAGAGTAGGAAATGGCAACTGTGGCGTCGTTAATGTAGTGGGACATGTACATATAGTTGCTTTGTGATGTGACCCTATGCAGACACGTGTCCTCCTTTCTCATGGCTTAGTGTTAGTCTGTAAAGTACTTCTTATCTTAGTGATGATTCGTGAGTTCAGTCCCTAAACAAGTAAGAAGAAGTGTCATTTCACAGGCTAGTTTTATTTCTTTTTTACCAGCGGCGCACACTTTTTTTTTACCACCACTGAACCAGTTTGTCATGCGTGACAGCTAAAAAGAAAAAAAAAATTACACAAGGATCAATTCTTGAAGGGGTTAGATATTTTGGATTGCAGAACTTGTGGCTATTGGTGAGTTCATTAAAAACAATGTTATAGAGCTTTGTGCTACTGAACTGTTACTGGGAAAGCCATTCCTTAGCCACGTAGATGTGGATCTCTGTGCCTCGTGCAGCTACAAAGTTTACTGTTAAGTTATTTAATCTCTTTTTTTAAATCCCAAATAAGCTCGCCACAGCCCTGCTGCTGCACCAGTTGCAATACTTGCCTTATGCCACGTTGTCTGACTTCGGTGATGCCAAGTGTCTCTGTCCACTCCGCCTGAAAACACATCTACTCATCTCAGGAGCCACTCGAAGGCTGGGGTGAGGAAAACTTCCTCGCAAGCCACCAAGATGGCGGACCAAAAATTGGCCACCACAGTACCGTCGTCGAGAACTTGTTTAATTCATTCAGCCCAAGAAAGAAATTAATTACACTTCAAATTTTATGTAAAAGAAAGCTGACAATAATAAATACAATATTTTGTTTACTACTAGGTGAACTACACGTCCCTGGATATATTCAAATAAAACAACATCCCTGCTCTCGGCGGAGTGATACATTTGTTTAGAGGGCTGTCGCCTTTCGAGTGCTTCCGTTCCCAGAAAATCCCACATTCCCCAGCTTTTGTCCATCCTCGCCCGGCGCCAACTTATCGTGCCGCTAATCATTCGGCGAGGCAGTAAGCTACTGGGAAATCGCAAATCTCAAATATAAACTTCTACCTGTGATTTTACAATGAAATATCTAAAAGGGAAAAAATTGTAAATTGAATAGAGATTAAAAGATATCTGATGTACCACTCAATGTTAAGATTGACTTTACCGATAGAGTAACTGCCCTCAAGTTAGCTATAAAATCAACTAACTTACTGTAAGTAAAACAACGAACAAAAGAAAAAGTTATTGAGTGCTACACATTTTTCCTCACACAGATTATGCGCTATGTGGCTTAAATTTTCTCTTAAGAAATCTTTCACGAATGTGGTGATAAGTTACCTGCAGCTACCACGTCTAAAATGCTTACACAAAAAAAATGACATTACATTGAAGTATAAGTTCTTGTTAGAGCAGGTGATCTCTTCTTGGTGACTTCTTGGCTCTGCATGTCGTGATTACCTGACCAAATTAAATTTGGCATAATCTTAAAATTGAATAGACAATATAATCTCGCAGCACAAATAAATACACTAGACCCCCGATTTTACCAACTCTGGATTTTACGAAGGTAGCGATTTTACGAATATACTCTCGGGAACCGTCAAAAATTGAAAAAATTTATTTAAAAAAATCAAAGCTGTTGAAAAATATGACGGCGCTCGTCTGAGAGCAACGTTCGGCCGGTGAGCACTATGTACGTTAACACAGTTTGTCTACCCTCATTTCTTTTTAATAAAGTGAAAGCTTACTCTTCGTAGATAACAAGGCAGTGACAGCTAGAGTTACATGCTTGTCACACGGCCGGCAGATCACCCCCTCCCTCACCCACATATCTTTCAAACATCAGCGTAGGAAACAACTTGCAACGCGTTTCCCAGGGAATTTCAATCTATATCCTCACCCCCGCCCCACCATTGACGGAAAAATATCTAGCAGACATCCAACCTGAAACCCTCTCCTTCCTTTAGCCTATATCAGCCCGCTTTCATGCGTATATAATGCCGGTAAAGGTAAAGATAATCTCTATTACCGTGTGCACCACAGGATTTTTCGAATGCCCACCTATACCCGCACCCAACCACTGAAAATTACAAATAATCATGTTTCTTGTATGAATGTTATTTTTAGAGTTTTTAGTAGTTTATTAAATTTTGCTGGTAAAGTGAGAAACTTCTTGAGTTGCAATCTCCTCCAAGCTGTAGGATTTCTGGCGCCGACGTTGTGGTCAGGGCATCGGCGGCCTAATGAAATTTCTCCGTGACGCATGTGTCCTTTGTCTGCGTGAGAATACTGCGGCATGGTTGGTTGGTGGGAGGGAGGGGGGGAGAGAGAGTGTGTGTGTGTGTGTACGTATGCGTGCGTGACTGCAAGCTAGGTAGAAGCAAGACAAAGAAAGAGGGTGGGACGTGTTATCAGCGCTACACATCAGCCAGGCGACCATTTGAAAGTAAACACGACTGGCCAACAGGTAAGAATGGCATAAGTGACTAAGTTTAGACTCGTTGACGGCACCGTTTTTGCATTAACTCGACTCTTGCCGTGGTGTTCCATCGTTAAAAGGGCACAAGTACCGAACATAGTCCAGCACAAAGGCTTGTCTTCAAACTTCACTTGATTTTTTTTCTCATTATTTTCGTGTTGCAGAGGATAGCACACCAGCCTGGCGGCCTCCAAAAAAATGTTGCGTGTGACACTAATTTTAGTTTCTTTTGACAAAGAGTCCTGTAAACCTTTTTAGGTTTATTTTTCCACGTAATGTTACGGACATCAAGACTACAAGAGCGCGAGCAGGCATCCGTGCTTTGTGTTTTATTATTTTTGTGACGTGGATTGGTGGTATTGATCGTTCGTAGGTGTGATTTTAATCGGAAGACGTTTGTCTAATAGTACAAACTTAAATTCAAGTTATCATTTGGCGTTTTTCGTGTAAAACGATATGGATGTCAGACTATGTATTCGCAAGAACACTCTGTGCTTGGTGTTAATTTTGCTCTCTTTTTTTCTCCAGGACACGGGTCGGTCATATTTACCGTTCAGGGGTACCATTTTAATCGGAAGACGTCAGTCTTGTGATATAAATTTATATTTTAATGACAACTTGTCTTACTTTCCCACAAAACGCCACGAAAATCGAGATTCCACTGGATATACTTTGTGGAAAAAATGCCATTTTAAAATTTGGTAAAGGGGTTGGGGGCAAAATTGGCCTCAATCGATTTTTCGAAGGTAGAGATTTTACGAATGTCATAAATGGAGCCGTCAGTATTCGTAAAATCGAGGGTCTAGTGAAGCAGTATGACATACTTAGGGTGAGAACCAGCTTCATCTTGTTGGGCAACAATTACGTACTGTGGGCCACAACTGTGTGTTCAAGTTATCCCAGTCCTCACTCGTGTACTTACTACAACAACTGGTTGCAACTATTGTGGTACTGACACACTGCCAGCTTAAGTGCAAACTTACACAATCCTTTTGGGGTTCATAAGCTTCTAAAAAAATTAGAAATTTATGAAAAGAAGAAGAAAATTAAAACATTGACTTTGGAACACTGTACACTTGCAATAACAGGTACAAAAAAGAAAGAAAAGTGCTCTGATTAAGCCAGTTACTTCACATTAACTATGCACAAGACAGCTATTGATGTAATAATGCATCAACAATCGACACTATGTACATGCGAGATTTGGAGACTACAGTCATGACCCTAAAATTAACGGTTACAGAAAATGACACAAGACTTAATAATTTAAATATTTTGAGGTGGCAAATGCAAACACAACGTAATGTTTAACCCATTAGTAAAATAATTACAGCACCCCATCAAGTAAATTACAATCAATTTTGTTTGTATTAATAACTTTTAACATTTCCCCTGAAATAAAGTCAACAAACTAAACATAACTTAACAATATAAGCTGTACTGTATGCAGGCCTACTGTTAAGTTTAGTAATTATGTTCGTGATATTTTTAAGTGTTTGTTGCAATGGGAATTTGCAATTAGAATTTTTTGGATTGTGGACATATGTCAGTCATTGCTCATGTTTTGCTGGTCAAACTTGTGTTGAAGGACAAAGTACAAAAATAAGAGAACAACAAACAAAAAAAGCTATAAAACACAAAAACTATCTCAGAGAAATTTTGTCAGTTAAGTGGGTATCCTAATACAAAAATTTATTCGTGATGTATGTTTGCTAGACAGAGTACGTTTTTAATTTCTTTTCTGTGGGTAACTTTAGTTTTCACGATATAAAATTTCGACGGAATATATATATATATATATATATATATATATATATATATATATATATATATATATATATATATATATATATTTTTTTTTTTATTAAGATTTGTGATTTTGTTAGTCTTTTAATACAGTGAAACCCTCTTAAAGAAGTGAAATTTTTCAGTCCCTTCAGAAACTTCTTAACAGGGTTTTACTGTATATGATTCAAGTTATTTTATCAAAATGTCGGATTTGCAGAACCCTACATTCCATGCAATTAGATACAGAGGTTCTGCCGTAACTTTAAAAAATATTGTTTCACTTACGTTTTGCAGGTTGGGACTTAATATTTAGAGCTATGAATGCGAGGAAAACTATAGTAAGTAATGAAGCTATTGATGCATACTTTATAAACATTGTTTTAATGGGAAAGTATTCGGTACAATAAACTATATATACAAGAAAGCTATGAAAATGAAAACCTTGCGAGATTTTACTAAAACTGAAACATTATACTTTTTATTTTATTTACCAAAAAATTCCCAACAGACGCCATACAATAATACAGTATAAACCGTGATTTAACAAAATGCCACGGGACCCGAAAATGTTTACTTTTAATCAATGTTTCAGTAAATCCGATTTCATATTTTTAACCCCTCCCCGCCCAAAATGTTAAATCCTCGGGCAGGTTTCGTCAGAATTTAAGGTAATTTTAAATGATACATTGGCTCAAACAATAATTAAACACATTTATCGTCAAAAGCTAACCCACAGCCATGAAAATAAAATAAAATCAGTAAAAAAAAACTTTAAAACCTTACAGTGGAAGGCTCTGCGAGCGTGCACACTGTGATTTAGGCAGGCCTTGCCCGCCATCAACATGTGAGAATAGATGACTTCCCGAGCCGTCAATTTTTCTGTCTCTCTCCCGCCTGCTGCGCCAACAAAATTCAGCAAACTCCCGTGAAAAATAAGAAGAAAAGGTTGCAATGAAAACTGAATTAAACGTTTGTGAGAGAGCAGTCAAATAATAATTAAGTACGTTCTGTGGCAGCGGCCATTGTAACGTGCAGACAGCCCCGCTCGTGATTGGTCTGCTCGCTAAAAATACATCCCACTCGTCTGAGAGAAACTATTTATTCACTTTTACATTAATACATTTGTTGTGAATGGTCTGCGTACTTTCCTTTATAAATTCGCTGGTTTTATCACAGGACGTGAGAGTAAATAAGCACACTGGACACCACTGCATTCTGTCGGTAATAGAAATAATCAATATAGCACGCTGCACTGCAGCTCATTCTAACGGAGACGGGAAGCACTATATGTGAATTTGTTCCTGCGCTGTGGAGACTGGGTACCTACATGCTCGTTCACTCACCAGGTGCTAGGATGAGGCTATAGGTGCGCGCTTGTTATGCAACGCAGCTTTGCTCGTTTGGCCGCACTCGTGCTTGCTTGTCTTAAAATCACTCCTGCAAGCAAAGTTTTCAACAAATTTTAACAATTTTTGTTTGTTTCTCGATGGATCGTGTAAGCTTTTCTACAGAGATATAAGTATATACTGCGACCAGTGGTGGTAGTATTTTTGATAGACTTAAATTACAATTAATATTCCATTTTATCAAAGTCACTTAGTTTTTTAATACATTTATTTGTCATTTTTTGAATGTTCCTGAAAATCCTTTCGCTAAATCGCTGTTTTCATTATTCCCGAGTTCGTTAAATCGGGGGTCTACTATCAATCGCCAAATACAGTAGAACCCCAGTTTAGTTTAACTAAATGCGTAGGGACCGGAAATTGTTTACTCTAAATCAAGGTTTCGTTAAATCCGACATACATATTTTTTAACCCTCTAAATAACAAAGTTAAATCCCTGGGCATGTTTTGTCAGAATTTAAGGTAATTTTAAGAAAAACTCTGTTTGCAAACAACAATAACATACCGCGTTACAATCAATTGGTAAGTCATAGCCATGGAAGAAAAAAAGTCCAGGTAAATACCTAATGTAAGTTATTTTTGTACGTATGCAAAAATATTTACGGTGACATGGACCGTGCAAGTGGGTCAAAATCAACTGAAAACTTACCATATTATTTTCAGTGATGACCCTCAATATTACGAGCATGTTCTCTGGAACAGTGATGGTTAGTAACAGAGAAGTATTGTTGCACTTTGAGACTTATATTACTGAAAACTTCTGGACAGTGATACACTTAATTGAATGGAAGTGTGAGCATAAATGTAGGATGGTCAGAGATCTAGTAGGCCGACCTGAAAGTGTAACACAAGTTTTTGGGAATTTTCCAGCCTGGCTCGTTTTTAGCTTCCGTAAAAATCACAGGAGGGAAAACAGTCTAGTTTTGAGAGAATTTTTGTAATTTTTTAATTAATAACACTATCCTGATTTGATGTGGTCGTTAGTTGCATTATTATTTCTGCTAAATCGGGTGTACTGTCTGAATAGCACAGACATGTTTGAAAGGACTATATCTTAAATTAAACATGCATTAAAATAATTGCTGAATAGTTATTTTCGTACTTGTGAATGTTAGTGAAATTTTTGGTTTTCTGTCTGGTACCATATTTACTTGATTGTAAACCAACCTTTTTATATGGTTTTGGACCATCAAAAATCTCGACTGGGCTTACAATCAGGCTCAAACATTTTACATACAGTTTTGACCAAATATAAATAAATCAGTACGGATACGGACGTAAACGTGTACCTAATTCATAAAAACGTGCAGTTATAGTTAGACGGAGTGTGATCTATAGCAATATCACGGCCGTGCGACAGGTGACGTCACCGCGCTGGCGCCAGCCGACCCTTGGATTTGAGCATGCCGATCTGGCAGTGTAATCACCAGCATCCTGCAGTAAATGTGTGCTGCCAGTACGTTAAGGTACCAGTACCACTGTATTTTTTCTGCTTGTACCTATTTACGTAATACGTGGTTGCTGAGTTTCAAAATGAAGGGAATACATTATTATACAGCCAAGTTTAAAAACAATTCATCATTCACATGATAAATTCACGGTTCCATTAAAGGCCTAGTTCCGTATTATTACCTATCTAAAACAACAATGTTTGGGAGCGGGTACGGCTGAAGCTTCTTTACAGCTTTCCAGCTGGCTGCCAGTCTGCCTGCAGTAGTAGGTTCACTCCGCTAGGACATGCCGAGTGTCATGTCGAACTACAGCACTGGGCTGAGCAGCGCCAAGCCAGCATTCCTTGCATGACATGTCTCCCCCCCCCCCCCC
>PNEQ01028681.1:0-14656 GCA_003012365.1 Medauroidea extradentata | reverse complement strand
TTTTTTATTTCACATAAATATTTTTGTAACGGGTTTTAAATGCTACAAGCCATAGACCAGGACATGTGGTTTTGATGTGATTTTTTTCATTTCATTATGTTATCTGGTTTTCAAGTTTTGTATGAAGTAAAAACACGCAAATTTTGACTTTGAAGTGCCATTACGGGAAAACTAGATGAGCTAATTTTTTTCCGTTAGAGGTATATGTACTCTCAAGTAATGTGTACAAAACTAACACTATTTCATACAAGTATAAAATTATGTTTTTTCCCCACTTGAACAACCTTAAGGCGTTTGCGTTACGTCGCTTTCAGAATTATTTACGTCACACTGGCTTTTAGTTACCGAACTTGCCCACCTGGGCAATTTTCGAAAGCGTTTTGACATTAACTATTGTACTGCCGTAGTTTATTGAGTATAAACTAAATATATAATTACACAATTTCTCATGTCAAGTTCTCTACTTATATTCCGGCACAATTTTTACAACTCAAAGAAATAATGTCTACAATTAAGTAGATAATACAAACGAATTGAGAAGGTTATGGGCATGAAGTACGGATATATTTTAAACACATTTGTATAGCAATCTTTGTACGACGCTGTAGTATATAAATTAAAAGAAGGTGTTGTAGTAGGTTTATATATTGAGAATAGTGTGTGGAAACAGATGATCGTTGACTGGAACAGATGTTGACACCTACTAACCACAAGTTACCACACTACTCAAGACAAACAGACAATAAAAGAAATAACAATAGTTTTAAAATGAAATGTAATTATTGATCGAGAACTCTGACTTATTGTGAGATAACTGACTGGAAATCCAAAATTAAGGACATAGCATGGTAAAACTAAATAGTATTCAATAGTTGGTGAAATTTACTTTTAGTCTTTAGTGTTCAAATTAACTCAAAAGTTCCAAAATTATTAAATAAGAAACTACTTAGGTACATTCGACTTCAGTTTAATTGCTGACTTGAAAATACTGAAAAACTGTTCTCATTATTTATTTGAATAGTCCAAAAATGTCTTACATTTAAATGACTTTAGACGGTTGCTCAAAAACAATTTCACTCCTAATTCAGGACCTCTGGGTTCAGGTTTCGCTATCCGATATTTAACAAATATTCAGCAAAGTACTGAATTTAACTGTCCAAAGTATTTAGGTTCTGTCATTGGTAACACTGATTAAACTCATATTGTAACTCTACATGGAATAAATTGGTGCAGAAGTACTCAAAACTGGTGACACGAAAATCTCGTTTAAAGTCACTTAGCTGGCCAAAATGGCGTGAAAGGACGTTCTCTTCTTTTCGTAAAGTTTACACCAATATTAATATTTCAAGGCCCATTATGCCATCTATGTTAGGGAATACCTTGCCGGGGTCTTTCGGAATCGTTGGATTGGCCGAGGTTCAGCAGTGCAGCCTGCTCCACTTGAATAGCCACCTCGAAGCCCAGATCACTCGACGTGTGATAATAGCCTTTGGGCTTCATAAAGGAGTGTATTGCACAGCAGCGCTACGAATCCACAGATGAACCCAAAGAAGCAGTGAGACTTGCCATGAGAAGCAATGCATTTTACACGAATTTCGAAGAGCAATTAAATAAAAATTATTTATCGAATGACACATATGCAGTGTTGATCTTACTCTACATTACTTGGAGGACAAAATTTTGCAATAAAATGTGAACTTAACAACAGGATTGCTTTTTTTAATCACAATCCTGTTAGTACTCGTATCAGCCCGCAAATGCTTCGGAAGATGTCTCACAGAACTTGGCGCTAAATTATTCTCTGCCGTGAGAATGAAGGAGCCCAAACGGATCCACTGGACAAGGTTATGTTACAACACGCGATACCATAACATCATAATACTATAACAATGTGCATAAACTACATACAGGGGGGTAACAAGACATTGTGGACAACCTGTACATAAACAATTGTTTAATCACATAAATTACACTACGCAAATTTATAACATGGCCTTTTTAAATCATGACATGTAACAGTAGCAGATGTATTTCACGTGATCGCTCTTTACACCCGAATTCAACGCACGTAACGGTTTTCATTCAAATTTGTTCATTCTACAGTACCAATACCATACGAGGCGCTTACGAAAACCTTACTCGATTCTGTGTGTTGGTCAGGTCAACAATAACAAATTATTCGCGCAAAATTGGCATATATACATTGACTTCAAGGTAGTCCCAACATGCAATCTTCTGTATACTCCTACCTCCGTGTTTGTTCCTATGCCTTGATCTCTATGGAATTAAGTTTACATAAAAAAAAAGTATCTACGTTAAAATGTTGTTGTTGGTTGCACTTCACAAGAACGCGACCTCGTCTAGCAGCACGCTTTTCTTTTCACTGGAAATAAGGACACAAAGGGAATCACGTGTCTACCGGTTGTCAACGAGATTAAAACTAGAATTTGCATTTTAACGTAGCAGAACATGTCGAATGTAACTAAATGTACCTTTGGAGTGAAATTTAAAGATTTTGCGCTGGTAGCTGCCTGTAAAACAAGAGTGGATGGAGTAGTTGTTTACCAAGGTGAGTAAATTCACCATAGCTAAGTCCAAATTCTATATCTAAAACTCTTTTTAGTTTGCCGATATTTATATAACCCTCCGTTATTGTAAAACACCTTTTTGGATATGTTTGGATATGCGTGTATCTTACGAGGTTTATATTATTATCAGTGTAAAATATTGTTAAAAATTCAACTTAATGAGCATTGAACTTCATCAAACTAAAATCAAGCACAAAAACAAAATAAGTTACGTAACATTTTAACATTTTCCTTGTCATTTGAGGATTCAATTTAAAATACGATTGCTTGATGTGTTTTCTAAAAGAATAAAGCCAGCAGAGTGCCAGGATTTATCGTGTTATTTTTACATTGTTGCGAGAAGAAAAAGCAACAGGAAAACAAGTTCATCAAATGATAATGTTGAAAATTACGTGGTTTTTAATGGCAACATACTTATTTTGACAGTTGAGGATGCTTTAGCTAAAGAACAATATAGGTGATTTTATTCTGTAAGCGATAACATAATTCACACAATAGTTGAAGCTGTAGCCTAACCACAGGATAATGTTATGGGTTTGCTTCATTCAGATGGAAACATGTTTAACAGATGCTAAACTTCGTGTTCAATATAACTACTGATGAATTATTTTGTGTCGAGTGATGTTGCGTGTCTGCTTCATTTTACCATTATGCTACAATATTTACCACGAATATCAAGTAAAGTCATAAGAAACGTGTTTTTGAATTCCAGTTCACGCCGGTATGAGTAGAACATTGCGCTATGGATGTGTTTTGGTTTTTTTTTTCTTTTTATAAATTGAAATGTAATCATGATTTTAGGATTTAGACATGCTTTTTTAGTTATTATTTTGATAATTTCAAGTTAAAAATATTTACAAACACATTCTAATATCATTAGCCTAAGAAAAATTCAGTCCGTAAATTTATATGTGATCACAAAAGAAAATAGAGACATAAGAATGTGAATATTGCTAGTGTTTCCAGCTCTCGTCGTTGGTAACTTGTCTCGCGCTTTAACAATGCTAAAAAGCTGTAGTTTCCCATATTGTCATTTTACGATATTTGGCTATACCATATACTGCGCAGGCAACCACTTGGAGTCAGTGTATTTCAGCCCGTGTTGTACGAACGATTATGCACGTGGTCACTGTTGCTCATAAACATTGTTTCCGCCATAAGAAGCAATGCATTTTACACGAATTTCGAAGAGCAATTAAATAAAAATTATTTATCGGATGACACATATGCAGTGTTGATCTTACTCTACATTACTTGCAGGACAAAATTTTGCAATAAAATGTGAACTAAACAACAGGATTGCTTTTTTAATCACAATCCTGTTAGTACCGACCACGGCGTAGAAGAACAGCTCTGGACACTCGCCTGGAAACTTGACCCCTATGTTGTTTGGCTGCAGTTCACCAAGTTACCGAGAATATTGTGTTTTATTGGCGCTTCAGTTAGGGCAGTAAGACTCAAACTCCGCCCACTTGCTTTCCACTAAGATAAACAATTTGTCAAAACGTATTTTTTATCAATGTATGAATTACTCCCTTCGCTCACAAATTTTAGAAAAGGCTCCAGTAATCTCTATTTACTTTATAAATTTAACAATGGAAAAAAGTGGGCGAAGTTGAGTCCGACCGCCCTAACTGAAGCGCCAATAAAACACAACATTCTCGGTAACTTGGCGAACTGCACTGCATATGTGTCACTATAAAAACCATTTTTACTTTATTGCTCTTCAAAATTCGTGTATAATAAATTGTTTTTTTTTATGGCCGAAACAATTTTTAGGGCAACACTGACTTCAAGTGATTGCCAGCGAAGTATAAAGCATAGCCACACCCTGAGTGAATTATATGAAGTTGATAATTTAAAACGCGAAATTGGTTATTTTTCACTTTAAAATTAAATTTAATTACTTTTATTATTCATAATCCTAATTTAATTTTACTACGGTTTCGTATTTTATTAGGTCCGTTAGCAACAGCAGCGAAACTAGCAGCAGAATTTTTCTCTGTGCGAAACTGTCCTATAAGAAAACACGTTTTCTTTCTAACCTGTAGTAGAATTAATCTTAACCATGGCAAATAACATACAAAAACTGCAAAGCAACCCTTACCGTTCAATATTTAAAAAAAGTAATGGAGCAGTGCCCAGTTAAGTAATTATGGAATCTGCATCGGCACGTTGGAATTTGACACACAAAGTTACGAACGGTAATGGCGGGTCAACAATGAATGTTTAAGATTGAATACAAACTTCTAAGGATTGCCAGGTTCATAATATAGTTTTCGTTATTACAGTCAAGTTTTGTTTTACGCGTCGCGGCATTCGCGTTGCTCCCGTCGCGCTATTGTGATTCCAGCATTAGAGTACACGTACAACGTAGACACTTGTGTCTAAGGTGGATCTGAATATTTGCGTACATAGTTAGTTTATTTTCGTATGATTCATTCGAGCCAACACAAAACCTTCGAGACCTCGCCAGAAAATGTTTTTCGTACACAAAAAAAAAATTGATTTTCACAAATGATGAATCGACAATTATTGCGTTGAACCATTGCTTCGGAAAAAAGAAAACGATTGAATTACAGCACTGCGCAATAATGTGCGTGACCCGAAGATATTTCAAGTCAATCACTGTTGTGACGCATTTGACATTAAACTTTATTTTTCCGGTAGAATGAGCAGATATTACAAACTCAAATTCCAAAATACACTATTGTATTTAAAATACTGCAAAATTTAAGAAACGTTTTGTTTCCTTGCTGGCAGTGGCGGTGATCGCACCCCCTTAAACCCGAAAAAAATTCAAATAATTTAGAGTTTGCACTATGTACAAGTTAAAAATATGAAGTAGTTCGCATAGAGACCTCAGCAGTATTAAAATGAGCAAACTATTATGCAAGACTTAAAGTTAAATGATCTAGCGAGTACTCACTTTCTAGAAATAAAGTTATAGGTTTCTTCTCTGGTTCATCAAAACGCAATTCAGTTCTTCGACAAACTGTTGGCAGGCAGTTGACTGGATTATGTGAGACAAGGTGGGTTGAGAGGCATGACAGCGTTCTTCAATTCCTACAGTCTTTGCCGAAGATATCAGATGCCCTGTCAGCTATCACGGAATGGAATAATGAAGCTCTAAGTGCTGCTATTTGTGAGCCTGAATTTTTAATGTGCTTAATATGTCTTTCTGATGTACTTACAGTTACACTGCCCATCAGCAGATTATTTCAGAAAGAGACTTTGGGCATGGTAGTAGCCAAAGACATGCTTGAAAACACTCTTTGCAGTTTTGATGTGAAACGAAGAGATTGTGAGACTTGTATTCATAATTTTGTGGTTGAGGTCGAAACTTTAGCTGTTGACTTAGGGACGGAACCGAAAATGCCCAGAATAGCCAAAAGACAACAACACCGACCTAATATTTCTATAGGTAACATGGAAACATACTTTAGAATTATAATTTTGTTTATCCCTACCCTCGAGAACATTGTCGAAGATTCAAATCAAGGGTCTCGCCCATGACACTACAATTGTACAGTCCAGGATTGTGAGTGAATGAGTGAGTGAGAGATTTTGGTCAGCGCTTTAACAGCGAGGTCTTTAACGCTGGTGGGGGGTGACATGAGGCGAGTATGGAGCAGCGCCGGAATGAAATTGCGGGGGAAACAGGAGATCCCCGAGAAAACCCGTCGACCAACGACATCGTCCGGCACGATTCCCACATGTGAAAATCCGGGGACCGACCCCTCCGAGATTCTTTATAATGACTTAAAACACCTACATATTTCAAATCAAATACCAAGTGATATTTCTGCCACACGCCCTCTAAAGCGCCGCTGACTGTATAAGAATTTGAAACATGCAGGGACAATAGTTGACGTTACTGGGCACCTGGTATGATGCACTTTAACGCGAAATATAACAGCGGCCAGTGCTACAAGAAGTAAAAAATGTGCAGAAAACGTCTAAAAGAATTAACACGTGCACCTTCACAAAAATAATCCATTTCATAAGGCCGTTCTACACATCCATTCAAAAATTTTTGTGGCAAAAAAATGAAAGAAATAAAATTTTTTGCAAATGATAGCATAAATGTGGCAAATTTGGCTACACTGACGCAGTCAAGGAGGATGATCAGAGAGATAGCATATGTGAAGGTCGGTGTGGACAGGTAGGGCTTATATAGTTATTGTAAGGAGGGGTGGGGGTTTAACGAAAAATTTAATTGTTTTAATAATTTTATTATATTTGTACGAGATATGATATGTTTTGTAGACTTGCATTGTGACTATTTTTCACTGCAACGAAAATTCTTCAGCTTTTATAGTTTTTGTATAATGGCCTATCAAACCCCGAGGAAAACTGATTAACTTACTGAACTTAATAATTCACTTCACACCGAAGAACTATGTTGCAGGCTACAAAGTGTCCTGTATAATGACCAAAGATTAAATGTGTTTGTAATTTTAAAAATTGTGAAATTTCAATTTAAATTTATAAATTCAAGAACTTAAAAAAATACAAAAATAATTTATTTTTGGTTTTCATATAGGAGACCTTGTAGCCTACAACATTTTTATTCAGTGTGAATTACTTCAGTTGGGTATGTCAGTGGGTTTTCCTTTCTAGCAAAAAACCGTTTTCTTCATATTTGGGCTTTGACACATTATAAAAAAAACTACCAAAGCTAAAAAATGTACATTACCGGGAAAAATAGTCACAATGTTTGTATACAAAGCGAACCCTATCTCGAACAATTACAAAATTTATTGGAAAAAAAATTAAAATTTTCTGTGAACTCCCGTCTTAAAAAATTATTCTGGCAACAAGAGTATGTTATTTTCTCTATAATCTCCTGGAATTCTAAACAAAATCCGACCGCCTAGTGTTAAAGTTTTTTTGTGTAAGGCGAAGAGTAGGACGAAGTACTTATGCAGGGAGCAGTGAAATACGGTAACCTCTATAAAATTGTGGCTCTTTAGCAAAATAATATTATTTGTTTCTGATAATGTCATTCAATTCAAGCAGATTGTTTTAACTGGATAAAAAATAATGTTGGTAGGTCTATAGATAATAAATTCTAGTATGTAGAGTAATACTGGCACGAATTTGAGTAAAATGGACATACGTGGTCCGCGCTTAATATTGAAGTCTTGAGGGCTGATTATAAAGTGAGTATAGAGTAACAGAGTAATTGAAGGACGAGTAAAACGGGAGATATCACAAAAAAAAAAATGGCCCGTCAATAATGGACGACTTGAAGTACACGTCCCCTGACGTCACCGCAGTGTAAAGTACTGTGGGAAACAAAGCTTGTTTACAAACACGCTGATTTGTTAGTTGGTAATTGCAGAAAGTAAAAATGTTGCGCATTCATAGTTTTGCACGCAAGGGTAAAAAATAGTAGTATCTACTTCATGGTTAAGATACGCAAATACATAAGATTAATGTTTACCTGAAAAAACGGCAAATTCCAAACAAATAATCAATTTTCTTGACGTACATCTCATCCGGGACATTTGGCGCCAAACAGCTAAATGAAGGTTATGTTTGGCTGCGGTATCCATGGAGATAGGAATTGTTTCCCACACCTGACTGAAGCTCCGCCTCTTTTCAAGTCGTCCATTGCGTTTGCCACGTTTCCTACATGTGAAAATCGAGACGATTCCGCCGGGAATATACTCGAATTGTCGTAGTAGGAGTCGAGTAATCTGACCACTACACAGTCGCGACCCTCACTACCAAGTTGAAGATATTTATAGTTAGCGATACGCCGAGCGAGAGAGCACAACGAAAACACGTTGGACTAGAATTCGAAAGGACCCGGGTTCGATTCCCGGTTCCATTCGTCTTAATTTCAGTGTTCAAATGCTTTATTAAATAGCTCCAGGCGAACGCTGGGACACATAATAAATAAAATAATCACAAACAATTAGTTCTTGAAGTACATCTCTGCTTCATTCTTTTTGGCAGCTTGTCTTTGTGCAGAGACGTCTCTCATTGGACCGAGCCAATCAGAATAAGGTTCCTGAGACATCGCTCGTCAGTAATTTGTACGTAAACCTCAAGATGCGCGAGAGTTAAAAACATCCAATTTCTTACAACGAAGCGTAACTGCAGATGTGTACGTAATGCAGAGTAACAAACCGGTGCAAAATTATTTTCGTGCAAGTCAGGTGTGCCTAATTATACAGGATGACATCGATAAAGTGTTAGAAATTGATAGGGGTGGCACATGAGATAAAATGGAACATATTTTACTACGGTAGTCATGGCCGGAAATATCGCCTTACACCAGAAAATGGCGACAGAAATAAACTGAGGTTATAGATAACCTAGCGACAATCCGACAGTGTAAACAACCTGTGACTGGGTACGAGGAGGTTTATCCAGACACGAGATGCTTCATAAAATATGTTCAATTTTATCTCGTCTACCGTCCCTTGTTCAATGCCACCTTCCATTGTGCTGCCGGACTGTTGTGGCAACACTGGAGGATGGTGTTGCAGACGACGAGGTGGCGCGGGCGATGGGCGGTCGCTTCGCGCTGGCAGTGCAAGGGATGCCGGCCGACGCAAAGCGCTTCCTCGAGCAGATCGCCGTCAACATGACGCTGTACGAGATGCGCCACCGCTTCCCCATGTCGGCGCATGTCGCTGCCCACTACATCAGGAAGACCAGCGCCGACGCTCTGCGCACCGCAGTAAGTACTACCGCTCCTTACTGTCATGTAGGCCTCTGCCAGTACAGGTGCTGCAAGACCAATACTGACGGCCTATCTCTGTGAGTGACCAAATTTAATGGCGCGATATTGCTGTCCATAACATGCGATGTCCTACACCAATGTTTTTTGTTGAAAAAAAAATCGTTCTCCCCACTAAGATTAATTCTACTACAGTTTAGAAAGATCAGTGTTATAAGTTTGTCACGGGAAAATTTTCTGCCGCTTAAGCGCTGGTATCGGTAGTGCATCAAACTGACCAATTACAGATCTTTCCTGAATTTTAAGTTACATAAAGTTGATAATTAAAAACGCGAAATCTGTTTCTTTTCACTTTAAAATTAAATTAAATGACTTCTATCATTTACAAGTTTATTTAAATTTCATTTTATTACTACTTCGTATTTATCTGGTGCATTAGCGATTGAAGCGAAACTAATGGTAGAAATTTTCCCAGTGCCAAGCTCTCCCATAAGAAAACGTAATTTCTATCTAACCTGAGAATTAACCTTACCCCCACCCACGCGTGTAATTTGTCTGCGTTCAATTTGGTCATGTAACAAAAGAGCAGCGTAATAGTCTAAGTTTTTGACTTTGCTGCTCTTTCAAACTTCCCGTCTGCGAGAAATCTGAATTCAGTTGACTGAAGATGGGGATACAGCAAATACAGTAGAACGAAACACATCATTTGGCTTAAAATCCACTTAGCCTAAAAGTCATCTGGCCTAAAAATTTTAAGTGGTCACTTACCCTAAACATCACTCGACCTAAGAGTCACTTTGACTAAACGTCACTTGAGCTAAACATCACTTGACGTAAACGTCACTAGGCCTAACCGTCACTTGGCCTAAACTTCACTAGGCCTAACCATCACTTGGCCTAAACGTCACTTGGTCTAAAAGTCACTTGGCCTATTTGAATTTAAGTCAAATGGAGTGTACCCGTCACCACTGCATATAACTCTAAAGAATAGGCCGTGACCGGTTTTTTCCTTGAACAAGGCTGTAAATAGAAGTACTGTTTCTATAAAGTGACTACTGGTGTATGCATGTATGTATGATATGGGAGTGTGTGTGTGTGTACAGGGGGCGTTCATGGTGTCGGCGGTGCTGGCGGGTTACGAGCCGGAAGAAGGTCCGATGCTGTACTACTTGAGTGAACTCGGCTCTATACACGAGATGCCCAGCGTCGTGGGAGGCATAGGAGGCACACTGGCCTGGGCCCAGCTTGAGAAACACAGCGGTACAGGTCCGTATACAAATGTTCACTGGTTGAGGCCCTCATAAAGCCTTTCCTATGGCCGGTTCTTCACGGCACTTGTTTACAGGCATTGTAACGAAATTGACACACATAGAGTAAATAGTACGTTTTACTGCTCAATATTTAACGTCTGAAAACACAGAATAATTCGAATTCCAGAAGTAGGTAATCAAAATTGGTGTTTTTGAACTATTTATGTAACATTCAAGTTGAGATACTTCAGAAAAAATTGCAGGAATCGGGTAACAATCTAGCAACTCGAGTGACATGTACTAGCCAAAACAAAAATTTGTTTCTCTTATTTAATATTGCAGGCATACGGACAGCAATTAAAAAATGCTTTTTTCTTAGCAATTAATTAACTGAAACAAATAGAACAAATCATGTGCTGTAATACACTTAGATAAATCTCAAAACATGATTAGCAAAGTAATTAAAGGAACATAATTCACCAATATCTCAAAAATACCAATGGGGTCGCGATGGCTGAATGGTCAGACTATTCGCTCCCACCAAGGCGATCCGGGTTCGATTCCTGGCGAGGCCGGTCCCCGGATTTTCGCAGGTGGGAATCGTGCCAGACGATGCCGTTGGTCGGCGCGTTTTATCGGGTGTCTCCCGTTTCTCCCGCCCCCTCATTCCGGCGCTGCTCCATACTCACATAATGTCACCCTTCGTCAGCGCTAAAGACCTCGATGTTAAGCGCTGATCAAAAAATCTCACTCACTTAAGAATACCAAAATTAAGGTACCTAGGTTTTGTATTCACTTGACGATATTTTGGTCAATGTATATTGTGAGGGCCTCAAAAAGTGCCAGTTTTACCATTTACAGTAGTAAGCCAGCATAGGCGAGGGTTTATGCCGTTATCATTACCTCATAGAGCTCGTAGGTTAGTTTGCAAAAATAAATGCCCAGCTATCATCGCAACATAATGGCGGCGATCACTTAGTCACTGTGCAGTACATTATTTCCAGGTCTTACACCAGTGGTTTGTTGACGCTCATTTCTCTCCCTCGACTGACACCTGTTGGGTTTATCAGAAGAATTGCCCTTCTGTTCTTAGATCACGTGGACCGACCTACAAAGACCTAAGCGTCCCAGATTGTTTGTAGGACTCCCACGCTACCAATAACCGGCCGTAGCCAAGATGGAAGCAGTTGAATGCAAGTCGGCGGAAAGTGACACCGTACAGTACAGCACAGTGGCGGATTTACAAACGTATTTGAGGGGGGGGGGGGCTTATGTGAATTGTAAAAAATACTGTTTACTGTTACAGAACATTAAAAATTACATACAAGTTGTACACGTTAAATGTACGTGGATCATCACAGAACAACATTGCAGTTTCCTTGAGGCGACTAGACATACTTTGGCTTCATAATGTTGAACACGATTGGGGGGGGGGGGGGCTTCAGTCCGGAAGCTTCCCCCCCTTAAATCCGCCCCTGGTACAACAGTGAGAGATATGGCGCAGTTGTGACTCTCTGTACGTGCATTAGGAAGGACATGGGTTCTATTCCTACCATCCTGACTGCACACAGTTTTCCCACGTCTCTACAAGCGAATACTGGGATGATTACTTAATACATTCAAGGTCTGATTTCATCCGCTCTTCTGTCGGAGACATATTTCTAAAGCCCGAAACACACTTCCCTTAATTCTCTACTCAATTCCTTACTTAATTCCGTTCATAAACGTCGACGGAGATTTCATAACAGAATTCTGTAGCAAAACTTATGTGTGCGTACACGCTGTCACTGTTTACTTCTATGTTTCGGCACACAAAGAAGAAAAATATGTTTGTTGTGTTGGTTGTTATTTCCCGTAAATAACAACAGTAAATTTTCCGAAATATATTTCACAAACCAGAATTGCACGTAGTTGCCAAATAAGTGAAACTATCTGGTGATATTTATGTTTTGAAACAGCCGACGTTCGTGTGCTCAGTAGGAAACAAGAATTCTATTTCTAATCAAATCATATTGGCAACTCTGTTTGCGTATAAGTCGCATGCGCGGTGGCTGGAACTGTGCATTACGCATGTGTGTGAACATACACTACAATGAAAACTAGGACGGGCTCTATCTGTGAAGTTTAGAACGGAATTATATTTGGACCAGCGTAGTTGCGGTTCACAATAGCGCAGTGCTGCTTGTACTGAATTAGATACGGAATTAGATGCTGAATTATGGATGTGTGTACCGGGCTTAAGCAGCTGTATCGGTCGGTACACGAGTCACGGTCCTAAACACGTTATATGTGGTTTCCCTTCTATGATACATGATGATAAGAATTAAATGTATACTTTAAACATGCTTTGCTCATTGGCAGTAAAATACTATGTAAAGTTATAAAAAAATATTTTAAAATATTTATTTTTAAACAATGTACTGTCCCGAACCTTGTTTACCGATTTAATTATTGTGATATGCATAGTTTCGATTCTGTATTTGTAATTGTCTTTACATATTTTAATGAAGCTACTGAGAATTTTGTGTGATATAATAAATATAGTTTTGAAATAATCGTGTTTTATAAAATAATTTATAATTGGCTGTTCACTATAAACTGAGCATTCAACAGAACTTGCAATTAATTAAAAATATGTTTTGTTTGGCCAATAAGGGTTAACTTTTGAGTGTGTTAGAATGTTTACACTGGTTTTTAGTTACATGGCAGTTTTCGTATTAAAAATAGTAAAGATGGCTGCGAAATGGCTGAAAGAAAACTTTATGCAGTGCTTACTTTATCTTGAACTACCTATAGTGTAATGGCATGTTGGAAGATCCCTTTTCACGTGGTAATCATCAAATTATAAAAACTAGGTCCTCGGCGTCACTCGCGGCCGGCATGAGGGTCTCAATCTCAGGGATTGCAGCTGCGGTCGTTGGTGTCGTGAGATCGTGGATGGATTAAAAATACCAGGCTTCCAATTATCAATAGTTTACTTGAAATCTCCACAGTTTACGTGACCCACGTGGTTGGTAGTCTGGCAGCAACGATGCTTTATAGGAGAAAAGAGTTCCGCTCGGCCCACGTCCACGCCCTTATTAAGTTAAAGTTCACCTCGTGTCCTCGGAAAATATATTTCGTTTCACGCACCAAACCTCGCACGGGAAGAAGGAACGTCCTCTACTCCGACCAAACCAAATGTTCACTGTCTCGCCAAGATCTCGCGCTCACGCCCGCATTCCCGGGTCGCGGCAGCGGCCTCCTCTGTCCTCACTCCGTGAAGAACACCCGCAAAATGCCCGATGGTCGCCCCACTCCAAGCCATCGCGGCGTTGCCAAATGTACATGAGCCGCAATGAACTCTTTTCAACATGAAGATAATTAACATTTACTTCAAATAAAATAATTCGAAGCCTACTCATCACACACGGCTCTAAATTTAAAATTGCCAGTTCAGAACATGAATTAAATGCACAATTTTGATTAACTTAGTTTAAAAAAATTATATAAAATAAAAAAAGTAATATGTGCTAGCCATAAATATTACCAATTTATGTAGTTTATGGAACATGTGCCGTTGATTTTAAATAATGGTGAACCGTCATAATTAAAATAATAAAAATAATAATAAATAGTAAAATTTTACTGCATGACCTCGCAAGGCCAAATATCATCCAACTACTTTAATCAATTTGTACCTACATAAATTGTTATGATGATCAACTCCACTTGAACATACATATTAAGACCTAGGCAAGCCGGGCATTCACCTACAGAGACTCTGACCCTCATTCGAATTAACTACTATGCTACTTAGCAGAGAGAGTTGCGTAGACACCCTAAAATAATCTACAATCCAATACTTACATAAATCTTCAAACAATAAAAAAACTTTAAACATGTGACCAGATAGTAGGGTATGCCACAATAGCAACATTGTCTCTGCCGGTAATATTACTTCCGGGCATTTTTTTTTCAGTCAGAAATTTCCTCATTTTTTTTATGTCAGCAATTGGAATGGCCCTGCAATACAGAGAGTCATGTTATAAAAACAGTGAACATTGTGTTCTTGGTCCATATATATATATATATATATATATATATATATATATATATATATATATATATATATATATATA
>PNEQ01028680.1:0-14656 GCA_003012365.1 Medauroidea extradentata | reverse complement strand
CGAATGCACATCACATTAGGACTATATGTACTGTGCAAACAGGGATGCTGCACTGACACTCGGCTGGGGGTCTCGAAGTTAGGTGTTACAGAGTTGGTATTGATACCACTGCTAGAATTATCATCACCATCAGCTGTCCAGTAGTTTGTAGTGAGACCACCGTGTTGCCAGCTCCCAGTGAAATGTGATACCAGGGCGCCATGTAAGAAAATTTGTGAGGCACATAGAGTTAATTGAGCCTATGAGAATAGGGAGTAACTTCCCTGATGGAGTACTTATAGCAAGGACTTTGGTTTCATTAAGCTTCAATATCACCCTGTTAGAATGATAAACTTAACTGACAAGGCAATTTGTCTTGAGAAGAGGGCCACAATTGAATTGTGTAAGCAGGTTTCCCAGATAAAATCATCTGGGCCTAAGGTCTTAAGGGAGGACCTTGTGATGAATACTATGCCAGAACCACTTACAGAACTCCTGGAGAGGACAAAGGAAAACCTGAACTGGATACAAGAGAAGACTGTGGCAAAACTCGTAATGAAGAAGAAAAGTGCTTTCTCATGTGGTTCAAATTATCTTGGTAGGACATATGTGGCATGCCACCATATTGGTACAAGAGCCAGACCTAAAAAGCAACCCCCTAGGCATCAACCTATGACGTCACATTATGTGGCTGATAGCATTCTGAAGGAAATGAAGGGTCTAGGTGTGGTAGAACCATCTGTCAACCAGTGGTCATCTTTGGTTGTGTTGGTTAAGAAGAAAGATGGCTCAACAAGATTTTGTGTGGATTACCAACAGCTGAATGATGTGACCAGGAAAGACTCGTACCCACTTCCTCGGACAGACGACATGTTGCATAACCTGGCTGGATCCCAGTGGTTCTCAACCTTGGACATGAAAAGAGTTACCGGCAATGTGAAGATGTCCCAGAGGGTACAGAGCAGACTGCCTTTTCTTTACAAGGAACAGGAACTTGGCAATTCAACTTCATGCCTTTTGGATCATGCAATGCTCCAGCAACATTTGAACAACTCAGATATTTGTCAGGTTTATTTAGATGACTGTGTGTTCACAGGGAAGACATTCGAAGAACACCTGACAAACTTGATTCAATGCTTCAGAAGGTGAAAACATCTAATTTGACACTAGTTCCCAAAAATTCCATCTTTTTAACAGAAAAAAGAACTTCAAGGGGCACGTAGTATCGGCTGAAGGGATAGAAACAGATTCTTAGAAGACAAAGAAAGCAATCAGAGACTGGCCACAGCCAACTGATCAAACTCAAGTAAGACATTTCCTGGGACTGTGTGTTTATTATCATCATTACGCACATGGGTTTGCCACAATAGCAAAGATGGCACAAGCTGAGAGTCTGCACTAAGCTGAGCTTGGTGTTTTTGTCTGCGAAGGTGCTGTCCTGGAGACGTTGAAGCGTTGTTGAGATGCTAGAAAACTGCCTAACTGTTGTGCCGCGACTGTGAGATTTGGTAGACGATATACTACTATTCAAACACATTGTTTTTTGCCTTTGTTTGACCGTAAGACCTGTAGTGACATCGCAGTCAAGTTCCATAGTAGTGGGCCACAGCCAGCAAGAGCTAGCCGGGGGTGACCAGCAACTTGTTTTAAACGCATTGCGCTAAGCCCTGACATGATTGTTCTTATCACAGAGGCGGTGTCTGAGAATGTCATTAAGAAGTTTGTCGAGTGACTCGGAAAACAAATTGAAGTTCAATGCCAATGGCTATGACGAACTTTCTGAAAAAGTGACGACCCTGAATAATCAGATTGCGCTACTCAAGTTGCAATGTGAGCAGCGTGCCGACACATTTGAGCAGTATCAGTGCAGATCCAACTTGCGTATATTTGGTGTCAAGGAGCAAATTGACCACCTCACCATCGACGTGGCTAAAAAAATTGGTGTTGTGATTGGCATAAACAAAAACATTGATCGAAGCCATCACGTGGGCACGTGAAACGGGGTTCATAAAAAAGCTAGACCGGTCTTGGTGAAATTCTGCGGCTATAAGAAAAGAAATGAGGATTTATGTAAAAAGAAAAATGTACTGTAAAATGATCCTCCATAACCATCACAGAGGACTCGACACCATTAAGACTGCAGTTACTGAAGAACACTGTCACAAGATATGGAGTAAGAAATGTTTGGACCTCTGAAGGTGTAATTATCCTGAAACACGAATCAAAGACATTAAAAATTGCAAATGAGCTTTATTTTTTCCATTTAACCAAACAGAGTAAAAAACTGCATTCATGTATTTGGCTATATTAATATTCTTAACACGTAATTAGATTTATCAGACAATGCAAGATTCTAATTACTTTGTCTAACTCATTCTTCTGCTAGCTATAGTATTAAATTCCCAAATTTTTATTGTTTTCATTAAAATAACTTTAAAACTTATATTATATTTAATCCTTTATGCATTCTTATATAGCAGTGTTAGAATGACATATCTTCCATTCCCAGGGTTACAATGACGTATCTTCCATTCCCAGGGTTACAATGACGTATCTTCCACTCCCAGTGTTACAATGACGTATCTTCCACTCCCAGTGTTACAACGACGTATCTTCAACTCCCAGTGTTACAATGACGTATTTTCCACTCCCAGTGTTACAACGACGTATCTTCCAGTCCCAGTGTTACAATGACGTATCTTCCACTCCCAATGTTACAATGACGAATCTTCCACTTCCAGCGTTACAATGGCATATCTTCCACTTCTTTATTGCATGTTTTGTACCATCACACTATTAATATAGTCTATTCGCCACATTTTGGCAGCTGGCCTCCCTAATGTTCTGAGATGCTTTCATAGGCACGTCATGGTGAACTGGCTCTGCAGTTAGCACGGTCCAAGCAGTGTACCTGACATGCTGACAATACGTATCGTGTATGATCCCGCGTGCAGCACATTTGTATAGTTAATTATGTGTACTGTTTGTTCAGCAACACAAGTAAGCTCAAACATAAATCCTACACTCGTGAAAGGTAATTACTGTAATAAAGGTGTACTTCTAAAGATGTTTACATACATTACTATTTTAACTAATAATTACACATTAAAGCAACTTACAAATTTTTGTTAATCCTTGAGTCAACAAATATTATTATTATTCTTCTAGTAAAGGTACTACATTTTACATAACTAATCACATAAATAATAAATTTTGTAACTGCACAGTACGTTACCATTCATATGAACGTTCACAGTCCTGTTTCACCAAAAATACCACAACCAAATGCAGAAATAAGCAGTGCGTTAAATAAAACGTAAACAAATATAGGTACATGTTAGTCAAATTTCCTGTAAATACGAACAGTTATAAAAAATGCAGGCATTTCAATTTGTATGTCTGACAGTTACTTCTACCTTAAAGCCGACATAACACGGTACTGTACCTGATTGCATAAAAGTGTGTACAAGTCTGCCATAGCGGCTGTTATAGCAGAGCTGCAATGCTATTACAGCAGCATATTAAATACTGTAAGTGGAATCATACATGAACGAAAAAAAATTTAGTGGTACGGCTTCCCTTTTAAAATACAGAAAATAATTTTCCATAAATAAAGACAGCCAAAATTGCAAAAGGGCACTTATAACATTTAGGAATTACGATTAATATAACATGGATCTTAGTTTTGTTAATCAGCCATGTGTAAGATCCTAAAAAAATTACAGTAAAGTAATATCGCTCGAATAATAAAAACAGCAGCATTCCAAAACATCAGGGCATCTTAATTAGGGATGTACCAATTCAATTACCGATTAATCGGGAATACCCGAAATGGCGGTATCGGAAGTTAATCGGTTTTTCCGATATACGGCTTCCGATTACCGAATACCGATTATTTAAAAAAATTCTAACCTATTTTTTATCATTCACAGTTAAAACATTCAAATTTTTACTCTTACCGTTTCATCTCTTTACTTAAAAATATTTCCTGCCATTATATTTTCGTTTTCTGCTTCAATTCTGTCTTTATTTTACCGTATAATATCATAGCAAATTTATTTCACGAGAAACAAAACATAAACAATGTTTTGAAGTCGTTAAATAGCTGCCAATTTATACCACAACATCAGCATTTAACTAAGTGTATTTAGATTTTTTATTAAGTAACGTGAACTTACTTTGGACAATTCAATAATTTACTTTAATTTATATATTTACTTACATATTTTATGAAGATCGTAAATAACAGACACTGCCATTTTCAACAACAGTGGTCGGGTCGTTACAACCATGGATATAACTATTACACTAGTTGGATCATGATCCAATACCATAGAGGAAAGAACGCGTGAACTGTATTTCTGTGCATATAGTTCTGGCGTGTTCTCTGAAAATGCACTTTTTACAACCATTTTGAATAATGTACAACTACGAAAGCCTTCTATACAATTTCTCTGTATTAAAACTTTTTAAACGTAAAGAAAAAGGAAAAAAATTTCTCGTAGGTTTTTGTTTTTATTCGTTTTTAATATCTGTTGGTTCGACATTTCCAATATTCATGTTTATGGCTGTGTGGTCGAATTCCGAAGACCACAGGAAATAAAGTCATCGGAAATAAAAATAAAAGAACAATGGCTACAACAGCGTGATTACTTAACCTTTACCGGTACTTCTGTAATAAAAATGTGACGTCAATTTTATATATAGGTACATTATTTGTGTGTGAAATAAAACAAATATTGAATTGTGAGTCACAAAGATATTAAAATGTGCACGCCATCGAGAAGTGCTGTGTGGAAGCACTTTACCCTAGACAATGGAGCAGATGATAAGTTTGCGACTTGTAACTACTGTTCCCAAAAAATTTCACGGGGTGGATTACAAGGTAATCGTATCACGTTTACCACCAGCAACCTTTGGAATCATTTTAAAAGAATTCACTATTCTAAAATGAAGGCTGAAGAAAAAAACACGAAACCCGAAATTCAGTTTGCTACTACAGACACTTCCATGTCATCTTCTTGTAGTGTGTCCAGTGTAAATAGTTCTAGTAGTAGTGCAGAAGCATCTGGATTTGAAAGAAGGTCATTAGTGCAACCTACTTTGCAAGGTTTTATTGAAAGGGGAAAACTGTTTGGTGATAATGATTCCAGAGCAATTTTAGTGACAAAGTATATAGCAGAAATGTTATGTACAGATATGCTGCCATTTTCTGCTGTGCAGCGTGACGGTTTTGTGAGGTTGATGCAAACTCTTCAACCACGTTACCAAATCCCTTCAAGAAAACATTTCTCAACAAAAATCATACCAGACATGTATGACCAAGTTGTAAAGAAGGTGATGATTCTGTTGAGAGATTTGGAGTGCATATCCGTAACTGCCGACTTATGGTCTTCAGCAGCAAAATAAGATTTTATCAGTTTAACTGCACATGGCATAAATGAAGACATGAAACTGATGCACTACTGTCTAGAAGTGCATCCTTTTGAAGGGGCAAACCATTCTTCAGTCTTGATAGCAGAAAACATTGATGCATGTCTAAAGAAATGGGAAATCGGTGATAAGGTCAGTTACATTGTAACTGACACTGCTGCCAACATTGTTTGTTCTGTAGAAATGCTTGGCAAACAGTCATTGACCTGCTTATCACACAGTATCCAATTGGTTGTCAATAAAATTGTCAACGATCTGGTCCCAAGAAAAGTGATACCAATTGCTAGACGACTTGTGTCTCACTTCAACCATTCAATTGTTGCTCGAAAAGCCCTTTATGGAGCACAAAATGCCATGAATGTACCGGAAAAATGTTTGATTCAAGATGTCCCGACCAGGTGGAATTCCACATTACAGATGCTTCGTAGACTCAATGAACTGCGTCTTCCTGTTCAAGCTGTCATGCCATCACTGAAGATTACTGGATGCGACTTCAGTAATTCGGACTGGGTACTTATTGCTGAGTTAATTAAAATTCTTGAGCTCTTTGAAGAAGTAACACTGCAATCAAGCAAAGAATGTTGCACATTGGCTGATGTGATTCCGCTTATAGCAACACTAGAAAAGGTCTACGGAAACTTGATGTCATGTCTTCCTTGAAGTCAGTTCTCACAGACATTTTGCAAGTCATGGAAACTAGATTTTCTCCTCTACAGACTTCCAAGCCTCATGCTTTGGCAACTGTTGTAGATCCACGGTACAAGTCTAGATTATTTCCTACACAAGATGTTGCAAATCAAGCTCGTGTGTGGTTGGTAGAAGAAGTAACTTCCAGTTCCAACATTGGTCCTCAAACTGGAAGTAATGAGTGTCCTCCTCTTGAATCTGCTGGTGAAACAAACTCTACTGTGCGCTCCACTTTCATGGATTTGTGTCAAGAACTTATTGAAGAAAGTGATGAAACCGCAGCACTAAGTTCCCGGTTTGTTTCAGATGAATCAGCTGAACAAGAGGTGGGCAGACACTTAAAGAAAAAAATGGATCACTCAATGCAAACCCACTTGAGTACTGGAAAAATGAGAACATGTTTCCTAAAATAAAACCTGTTGTGAAGCATTTTTTAAGTATTCCTGCAAGTTCAGTTGCTTCTGAAAGACTGTTTTCTTCTGCAGGACTTGTAAGCGAGAAGAAACGATGTAGCTTGAAAGCCTCAAAAACTAATCAATTAGTTTTTTTGAACATAAACTTGAAAGTTGTAAACTACACTTACTAAATCAGTGAATCATGTACATGTACAGGACATAGAAAGTTAAATTTCTACGTATTATGAAAGATTTAGGTACCTTTTACTATCATACAAACACAGAACTTATGTTATTAACCTATTAGTTTTTATAAATATCTATATATTGGCATGCACCAGATGACTGATGTGCAATACAAATAACTTGATGATAAATAGATTTATATAAAGAGTCAATTTCTTTGCGTTTATTACTAAAATATTTGACATGATGTTTATATTATTATTATTATTATTATTATTATTATTATTATTATTTGTGTATGGATAAGAGTATAAGACACTAATTGGTAGAAAGACTCGGTTGTATTCATTCGATAAGTCTGATAATCTGGAATTTTTATCGGTAATCGGTTTTTTCTTATCGGTACAGCCCTAATCTTAATTTACCTCAGAATGTTAAATATAGCGCAAAGCAATAAATTTCTAAACATTTTTGCAAAATATTCCACTGGACTACATCACAAACAATCACGCCGCATTATTTATGGCAAAAATTGTGCAGTTATATAAACCACAAAAATACTGCGGTTGCAATAGATCACACACAAAAAAAAATGTATTGCCCATGATATTTTTAAAATATATTGAATCACATGCGATTCCCGATATCTCACAAACCTAATGTAGTATCACAACATATGTATTGTTTTTGCCTGGTAAAGTTTGTGTTTTGTTTGGCTTCTCCTCGTTACATTTACAAATCTGTGAAACTGGTCTCTGGCTTATGTCAGTGTAATGCGCAGCTATTTCGGTAGCTCTCGCAAGAGGTACACGCAGACATTTTTGGCAGCTTCTGCATGGCAACACCCCTCTCCCAACTACGAATAACTTCAATGAAATCAGGAATGTTCAGTGCTCGGCTCCATAGTACTATGCAGACTGTGCCTGGCGACATGTTTTTGCTATGAACCGATGTTCGCAAGCAACCATGTCCTTCCTCGCCAGGGATTCCTCACTTCCCCGCAAAACCATCTGCCTTAACATGGCGAGCAGACTGTTTCGTAAATTATGACGCAAGTTTGTCTGAGTTTTGAACTGGTATAATGGGGAAAAAAAAGGGTGAATTCAACATAGTAAAGAACTGCAGAATTGTTTGCATTTTTGTGCACAAAATATATTATTTTACTGCTGGAAAAAATAACTAATAATCTGGTGACTAATGCAGTTTTACAAACTTGTTTCCACCGATATCATTCATGCTACTTTGTGTGTTGGACAATATTTGCCAGCATATAGGACGACACCACACATCAGACGAGTCATGGTTTAGAAGTTACAAAATATTAAACAAAAATAAATTTGTTTCGGACTTGTAAATTGCATATAGATGTACAGTAGAAACCCGCTGATGCAACGCCTAACGGTTCCCAGAAAAACGGACGTTTGACGGAAAGGTCACAATAGAGAATTTGGGCCATTTTGGGCCAACTTTGACCCCCCATACCCCAATACATACAAAATCGCCATTGTTCGCATAGAGTTCTTATTTAAATCATATATTGTGTAAAAAAAACAAGTTTTTAACATCAATATTACAGTGTTTTAATAGCCAGATGTCTCCCAAAAAAAAAAACGATACCCCAGAACAAGGTGCGACATGTACATTTTCGTTGGCTTTGTATAGAAGAACCAGACAATTTACAGTATTTGCAGGCATATACGACAACTATTTTTACATATTTTCAGCCTTCAAAAATTGCTACTCGCCTTATATGAAGGTGCAAAAATTTTTGGTAACCTAAAAATCGTTTGAAAGTTAAGCTGTAAGCTGTGGTGTTGTATGATGTTTCAAGGAACTGCGTTTTTCATCACAAATAAAAAAATTTCCCCTTTTTTTTTTTAAATAAAATTTACGGTACAAAATTTTTATGAGCGTCATTTACAACAACAGACACGTTTACCTCGCAGCAAAGCGGCGATCGTTGCAGCTGGAGCGCGTGCCGAGATACTTTGTCTCGCCAGCCTACAACTCTTGGGCGGAGAAAATGAGGATCTAGGTCCGCATGCTTACATCCTTTGTCTCGCAAGCACAAAACTCTCGGCGGAAAAAACGAGGATCTAGGTACCGTACCACACATTCATGTGTCTGTCTAGTGCACGGTCGTAGAAGAACAAGTCTGGACACTTGCCTATCTACCAATGTATTTTGTTTGACCCCCTTGTTGTTTGGATGTAGTTCATCAAGTTACTGAGAATGTCGTACTTTTTGGCGTTGATTTCCGGGCGGTCGGACTCAAACTCCGCCCACTTTTTTCCATTGTTAAATTTATAAAGTAAAGATTGCTGTAGCCTTTTCATACATTTGTGAACGAAGAAAGTTTTTCATAAATTCATAAAAAATACATTTTGATAAATTGTTTATCTTAGTGGGGAGGAAGTGGGCGGAGTTTGAGTCCGACCACCCTAACTGCAACGCCAATAAATCACAATATTTTCGGTAACTTGGTGAACTGCAACCAAACAACAAGGGGGTCAAGTTTCCAGGCGAGTGTCCAGACCTGTTCTTCTACAGCCGTGGGGCGAAAGGCTGGCAGACAACAGCAGCGCACAGGAATACAATGACCTCTTGCAAGCAGCTGTTGTAGCCCGGTGTTGCCATCAGCCATGTAGTGCGCGGCATGCCTCAGTCCGGCGTTGCCAAGTCGCGCACAGCTGCCGGCAAGTCGGCCGCTGTCATAGGTAAGTAACTTGCATTTCCTTGGCTCTTGGGCGCCCGGAGGGCAGTAGTAGCCAATGTTATTCGTTTGTGTGTCTCCTATGATGTTTATATAACGGTAATAATCGCATTAAAAATACTTTAACTGTTTAATGTTTCTGGTAAAGGAAAAAAATATTTTTAGTCAGCAATTTCAAAATTAATAATTTACTTTTTTTCAAGATTTTGTACCTTCAAAACCATGACTCGTCTTTTATGCGGGGTCGTCCTACATGCCAGCAAATACGCTAGTATTGAAATTATAAGTTTTTATTAAAGGTTTATTATCTTTTTTGCGGGCTGTATTACACTGGCGTTTAAAAGGTTGCGTTCCGTGACACAATAGCGATGCGTGGCGGGTGGTCTGGCAGGCCATGTTATCGATCGCTCCGGTCAGTCCAGCTGACTAGATGGAATCCGAGGAGGGTAAGTAAGGGCGGGGAGAGGAGGGAGCTGCTGGCTGCGCACACATCTACTCGCCAGTCCGCCTCCGCCAGTCGCTAGTACGCGTCCATCATTCACCTTAACCGTGTTTACAATTTGCTTCCGTTTTACTTAATGAGAAATTACACTAGACACTTGTGAAGTGGATGTAAACATTAAATGAAATCAAACGGTAAAGTTTGCATGGACGTGCCACATGTGAACGAATACTAAAAAAAATTGAATGAATAAACTACGATGTGTAGGGTTATTTAAACATGATCACTTATCGTACTTTGTTGACATATTAAATATCACAGATTAAAGTAAATGTTTTAACACATTAGTTGTTTGTGCACTTTTCTAATCAAGCTGCTGCATTTGTGTGTGTGTGTGTGTGTGTGTGTGTGTGTGTGTGTGTGTGTGTGTAGTGTGAGGCGAAAGTGATGAAAGTTAACGTCGACGAGACATAAAACAAACAAAATTAAACAGAAACATTAACAAAAATAATACAGCTAACACTGTCCTATTTTTTAAAAAAGTTCATAATTGTTGCCTGCTTTTTCTTAATGACGTCATTTTCCACAAACTGTTTCAATTGTGCAAACTGGGACCACACAGCGTCACTAGCACCATGCCGCCTCAGAATGTATTCATAGACGTCCCCAGCTTTGAGGACGTCTTTCGTCGCCGGCGCAACTTCGGGCTCTTCTGCTTCTTTCTGATCGTCGCTCGGCTCCTACCCCTGGACGTCATCGACATTGTCTAGCGTGCCCTAAACTGCAATGTCGTCATCCACTGTCATGAACTCTGCAAACGTGCAGTCTACGTTCAATTGCTGCCATGTTTCGTCGTTGCACAGCCGAATGTACGTCTGAGGCTGCGGTTCCGTCGAGGGACCCGGCTGGGGCCCTGCGTCCCCTGTGTGGGTCGTGGGGGTTTTCAGGGTTGGCGGCAGCGAGAGGCACATGGACGGCAGCATCTTCGTCGACTGGTGTGACGAAATGGGCGTGTCAGAAACAGTTGGTGATTACTGCTAGTTTTAATGACCTCCAACTGGCCACAATTGCTTCCATTGCCCTAAAGACGTCCCACTTCTTCATCTCTTTCCAGATGTCAAGCTTTAGCACCATGCTCCGCACAAGCATTTCTCGGAACTTCAGCTTCACCTGCTGGATTATCCCCTGGTCCAGAGGCTGAAGCAAGCTAGTGGTGTTCTTTGGTAGGAACACCAGCTCGATATTCCTGAGGTTATCGAGCGCAGGATGTGCGGGACAACTGTCGACGAAGAGGGTGACTTTTCTGTTCGTGACACTCATCTTGGCATCAAAACTACGAAGCCACTTCGTAAAAACTGCCGCATTTATCCATGATATCTTGTTGAAATCATAGTCACAAGGGTGAATGTTACACTTGAAACCTCTCAGTTTTTTAAACTTGCCTGTTACAAGGGGTCTCATTTTGTCACTGCCATCCACGTTGCAGCACAGAATGACGGTGAGGCGCTCTTTGCTCCTTTTCGCACCCTTGCAGGTGTCTCCTTTGTGCAAGAATGCGAACTGGCAAGAGATTATAAAACATCACCAGCTCATTTGCATTATACACATCTCGGGGCTGGTAACAGCTGAGGACGTTTTGGAGCAAGGGCAACCACTCACTCACCAACATAGGATCCACCAACGCACTTTTGCCAACGATCTTGTGGCTGGATATTCCGTGTCGAGTCTTGAAACGATTCAGCCACCCGACTGAACGCTTGAAGTCTGTTATTCCCAACTTCTACGCAAATTCGTCTGCATTTGCAAACATCATTGGTCTGCTCACAGGCAAATTTTGAGCTCTCAGCTCACCAAACCACTCCAACATAGCTGCTCTAAGCAGCGAAACTTCGCGATAAGTGCTTCCGCGATTGTGTGTCGTCCTATTTGTGTGTGTATCTGTCAAGAACTAAAACGTGAATACTTGTGCTTCTGTCTTTTGTACATACTGATAGCCTAGTGGCCACTTCCTTTGTTTTACAGTACATAGCTTGCTCTAAGTTATTGTACGTCACGCCCCTCAAATTTTTCAATTGCACATTGCGGCCTTCCTTCTTTAGTGCATTTAGAATTTCTTCTCTCTTTTTGAGAATCCTGAAGAGAGTAGACTTCGAAATGTCATATTGCTGCACTATCTTTGTCTTTGAAACTGTAATTTTATTCACTTCTTGGATAATTTTGTATTTTTTCAAGAGCGAAAAACTGGCTCGCTTTTCACTCATTTTCATGAATTCACGAGTTCGGTTAAGTCGAAATTCGAGTCACGATTGTCAACAATAATTTGCAAAATCAGGTCAAAATGTAACCAAATCAAAATCAGTGTAAAACTGCGCGTGTCGTCAATGTCCATTTCACAGAATCAAGCCAACAACGTTACCAAATCCAAATCCAAAAATAAAATGTGTGTGTCGTCAACAATTGTTCACAAAATCAAACCAGCATTGTAACCAAATCTGTGTCCAAGAAACAAAGCTTAATAAGTTGTCAACAAATACCGTTGTGACGGGGGTATGGTTACAGGTTCTGCGTCATCCTCTGTGCGTTGTTGATGATGATCAATTTGTTTGGGACAGAATGCTCAGCAGCTTAATCTTTCACCCATGCCCGGATAGCAGCTTTGCCCTTAGGTTTTTGTAGTTTGGGTAAAATATAGTGGCATAAGTACCAAAAAAACACACAGCCAAGAATATCTTCCTAACGGTTATTTATTTGTAGCCAACCAATCTGTTTTCTGACACTAGTTGCCCAAGGCATATAAACAAAGTGAGATCGGTGACGTAACAATATAGTTCTTACTGAGTGTCTGCCCAAGAGGATGTCATAGCTCGCAACCACGCTTTACCAACTTTAGTACTCACGAGTAAATCGTTGCTCGGTTCACATATATGATTACACGGTTACACATAGTGTAACAGCTATTTCTACCAAGAATGAAACATGAAATTGATGAATAAAGTTCTAGATAGAGTGATTTCGCCCCCGAGGCTTCACTTCCTCATGCCAGCGCTCCCTTACACGTCCTCACTGCCCCACCATGACACGCCGACTGCCTCTTCCTGGGCGGACACCCGGACTTACTCGGCCAAGCGGCAGAGTGATACAACAGGACCTAAGTTGATTGAAAAGCTGACACTTTACATTTACTACAGAAGAAAAGTGTGTAACATGGTTACTGACAAAATTGCAAAGCATTTATTCCACCATACCAGCTAAATATTCATTAGATTATTAATTGGGGATGCACTGTGTCATCAATCTGTCACTGATCACCACCTTTTTAGAGTTCTGTTTGCACATGACACTACCACCCACGTCGATCGAGTAACGTCTTGAAGCGCTCATCGCATTCCAGCACGCCTCTGTACATGACTCCATGCGAGTGACCTCTGACCTGCCTGCCAGATAAATCCCATTCTAAAAGAAGCAAGCTAAGAGGATACTTTAAATTTTAAAAAATCCAAACAAGGCAAAATATAAGAAAAAGTTACTTGGCAAAGTTGCTTGAAATTAAATTAGATTTAAATTGAATCCAAACATGATATAAATAAGATAAAATTGACACGTAATATTTAATACTTTTATCTTGCCTTAACAGTTAAACTTTACATTTTTTTGAATAAAATTTTAATGTTAATTCCTCTACTAGCATCCCCAATTAATATGATGGATCCCGCCGTATACATCCTTATACCTGGTTAAGTTAACCTACTTAATTTGTTATAAATAATTAAAAAATATTAATTAATTACAATAAAAATTATTGAAATACCTATATGATAAGTAAGAGACTAAGATGGGCTATGTTCCAGTGCACGCCACACCATCACTAATAAGAACCAAGGGAAATCTGAATCAATAAGCGAGAGTACCGTATCCACAAGTGAGTAAGATCACATTAATGCATTAATGAGTCGCAAGACAAAGGCACTGGACCTGGAAGGCAATAGATGCGCGCAGATGCTATCAGGTGGTGCAGTAGTTTACCGGTATTGGCTGGCGGACAGTCAAGGGAGGGGGTGGTATCTACTTTTTGCCGTCGTATTGTGAAGTGTTCAGCCACTTCCCCATCTTGGTTAAATCTTTAAAAGGTGTTTCTATTTTCTTATTTAAATTTATATGTAAATCTTTCGTAACAGGCTATATGCCATTTTCAGGGTGAGTTTGTCAGGTGTCCGGTGTGATGCAACAGAATTCAATAACTTAGTAATTGGGGACATGTTAATTTAAATTCATCGTTTCAAAATTCAATATAAATATAGTCAAGGAATTTTAAAGTAGAGTCGTTTGATTATTTTCCTGGCTAGTTTGGTTTCAAATTGACCACAGTAAAATTTTAATTATTTTTGTTGATATAACTTTTTCTTGTACTTTGACCAATTTTTGAGTTTTGGCAATTTTAGCTTATTATTAAATTTGCCCTGGTGAAGTGAGTAACTTCAGGTGTTGCAAGCTTCTCCAGGCTGTAGGAGTTCTGGCGCCGACGTTGTGGTTGATCGCTTGCTTCATGGAATTCTCTCCATGACGTAGGTTATTGACGCACGTAGGTCAGCCATCACAGGGGGTTGCTTAGGGTATTGCGCCGTGAAAGTAGTTCCGCTGTTGCGCACCTTTTGTCCCCAATTATTATATTTGTGTGGATAAACAATTTTATTTCAATGTAAAACCTATAAACTGAAATTTTGGAATCCTTTGTTATGTGTTTAAGTGTCACTTTGCAGGTTTTGTTGAATTTTGGATACTGTTGTATCACTCCGCCGAGGTCCGCTATTAGTTACCATGTCC
>PNEQ01028678.1:0-19597 GCA_003012365.1 Medauroidea extradentata | reverse complement strand
ACAAATTTAAGAAAAGGCTCCAGCAATCCTTATTTACTTTATAAATTTAACAATGGAAAAAAGTGGACGGAGTTTGAGTCCGACCGCCCGGAAAACAGCGCCAAAAAGTACGACATTCTCGGTAACTTGACGAACTACAGCCAAACAACAAGGGGGTCAAGCAAAATACATTGTTAGATAGGCGAGTGTCCAGACCTGTTCTTCTACGACCGTGCTCGGAGATTATGATAGGAATAGCTGTGTTGTTTATTTTCTCTTCTGCATGGTGTACACTGAGGCGCGGCAAATTCAATTTATGGCTTTCTTTCTAATCATGATTGTTATCACCTTTTAGGTGTTTTATCCATAGAAGAGGCTGTTACTAAATGTGTAAACTGTTAAATTGTTACAAAATTGTAAAGTTTTAATTTGTCGCATGTGCATAAATAAGTATAGTTCCTACAAAGAGCTTCTGTTCTATTAAACAATAAAAAATAAAAAACTTATGTTTATCATACAGACCGACAAGAAGGCAGAGTACAAGTATTGTGCAGGCTACATTCTGTGACATAACATCATGTAAAGAACGTGGGTTCACTTTGTTGTAGAACAATGTACTTTATGCAGTATCTTAAATGTGTGTCATTTACTAAAAATCGAGAACCTACCAAAACAGCAGAAACAACCTTATCAGAATGCTTTATTTGCCAAAGGAGGCTTTGACGAGTAAAAAAAAAAAAAAAATAAAAAAATAATTGCGTTGAACTTTATTACATAAATTCCACCAACAAAAATGTATAATAAAAGTTATACTACAGAGGAGTATCCTAGACCACATTTCACTCCCATTAAGTTAATCTATTAAATTAAGTAAAATTGATCATTTTAACAGAATTTGCAGATGTTCAAGCCTAGTGCATAATAATACTGCACAGGTAAGATAAAAGATAATGGAGACACTTAATACACAAAATACTGTAATTGGTGTTCTACAAATAAGTTGTTATGCAAAAATTAATGCACTTCAGTGAAAATATAAGGGCCTTAAGCAAGGTTGATAGACAAGAATATTACACAAGATATTTTTACGAATCTGAGAATAAATTAACTTAAAAATGCAAAGTACAAAAAAAAGTTAGACTTTACTACTATAAAAAATAACATAACCACATAATTTTAGAAAATAACTCACGAATTAACTTACATATAATAGAGTTACACATTATTTAATTAAGAAATGAAAAATATTGATTAAAAAACGTCTACCTGATCTGGTTAAACTAAAAGTAGATACAATACAGTTATATTTTTAATGTACATAATGGTGTTATAGATTATTAAGAGGATATCGTTTGTATAATTCTTCGATACAAAATTGTGCACTTGACTAGAAGAAAATTGTTAGTGAAACGAGCATGTTTGATGTACAGGTACCTATGTAATTTCATGACAAGTCCATATTGAATATTGAGAAGGTACTACACAATAGACTGGTGGTCCAGTGTGTAGTGCAGTTTGTGAGCGAGAGGAACTGGTTGCAGGATTACCAACATGGAATTAGGAAGGGTTATTCATGCAAGGCAGAGCTCGGCCTATAGGGGGCGATATACAGGCAGTTGATGAGGGGAAGCAGGTGAATGCCAACTTCAATGACATTGAAAAGGTAGGTATTCAATAAGGTGCCACATGGGGTGTTAATGCAGTAAGTTGATGAATTGTTGTTAGGCAAAGTTGTAGTGAGAAGGATTGGAGACTTCCTCAAGGAGCGGAGGCAGATGGTACAAGTGGGAGCCTTTTTATCGCAAGAGGGAGAGGTTATGTACGGTGTGCCACAGGGAAGCGTGCTGGGACCCTCGTTGTTTATAATAATGGCAAATGACATGGGTGTGGATATGAGTGGCAGAATAAGATTGTTTACCGATGACTGTGTTTCATATGTAGAAGTGTGTGGAGGGGACAAGTTGAAGGATGACGTTGATAGAATACGATTGTGGACAGAAGAGAACAAAATTAAAATAAATGTGAGAAAGACAAAAGTTTGTTACGTTCATTAGAAAGAAGGTTAGGAGTACGGACGCGTACAGATGTGAAGAACAGAATGATGCACACTGACTTAGGGCGGTGAAAGCAGTTAGAGAGAATGGTGTCAAAACAGAGAAGGGCTCTCGGAATCCTGGGAAGGTCATTGGAGTGTGTAAGTTGTGGAGGGAAATAAAAGGCGTGTATTACAACGATACGACCAACGTTAGGGTACGCGGCAGCAGAGTGGAACCCATACGTGGAACCGGAGGTGCAGGAGCTGGAGAAAGTGCAACGACGGGCAGCAAGGTGGGTGAAGAATAAATGGACAAAGGTAGGGCCGGATGGGAAGGATGAAGGGAACTTTTGGCCATCTGTAATGTTGAAGGAACTTGAGTGGAATTCACTGAAGGAAAAAATAAGAGAGGAAAGGTTGGTCAAGATGTACAGGGCGGGAAATGGATGCTGGGGTAAGTTAGGCTGCCTGTTAGCTAAGACAGAATATAATGGAAGAGGGAATAACGGGGAGATGATCTCGTTGAAGAGGAGGAGAACAGAGCGGGGTGGGCAGTCATGGTTAAGAGGTCGGTGAAGGAGTGGAATTTACTTTCGGAGAAGATTGGTAAGTGATTGAGGAGTAGGTAACAGCTTGCCACCAGCCAGCTGCCCAACTGCTAGTTGTTATTATTACAAGTTTATTTAGATGCACCAAGGAATATAGTCTCTAGTGTAAAACTCATTAAAACACCTTAGATAAGTTCCTTCCCCTATATTGTTTCCTTGCCCATACAACTACACCAACCAATAATTTACCTATTCAGCCATGTTTCCTCAACTCCTGTCTCAACTGAGGGTAAATTGTGGTCACTGATCCCTTCCAGTACAACTAAGCCGACAAATGAAGTCCCAGGCGTCACTAACACTGCATCCAGTACTGACCTTATTCCCTTTTCATTCAATCTAAGTTTCTATACTGCCTGTATCAAGCTTCCGTTCACTTACTGAGCTGTCATTCTCTGCATCATGTTGCCTATCTTGCTGAAATATAAGTTGTTTGTGCCAAATTATATACAGAAGTGGATACCGTTGAAAATTTTGTTTTGTCCGACGTGGGCATGAACAAATACCATACGTCAAGCTACTCAAATTTTTAGGCATGCACATCAAGTTATCGTCAAAATGTCATTAATATTATCATTATACCAACTATAATTGAAACTTGTAAACATATTTTGATAATGCATTCGAAGTAGACTGTGAAGGAGTAATTATTTCCTGGACTGACCTACATTATTCAAAATTATTAATTATAATTTCTGTGACTATTAGAATTACTAGAACGCAACTGTAAATACAATTGTCTGACTACTATATATAAGATCTTCATCCTCACAACTTGCACGAACATTAGGCATACCAGTTTCTTTACATTTTCGAGCAGGCCAATTGCAAGTCAGGTGGTGTTGCGTTAATGATGCTGTAACTTTCTATGAAAAAAAAAAAGTACAAGAAGTTAGATCTCAATAAATAGAGACATCAGTTTCAGAAATTACCAGCTACGTAACTTCTTATAGGTACGGGCAAAAAAAAAAAAAAAGAAGAAAGAAACAACACATAATTTTTGATTGCACTGTTTTCCAATATCATACCCATTAAATTTTAAGAATGGCGAAACTCGTTCATTAAATATTAAAAGTACAATAGAAATCTGGAATATTGTCTCGAAGTTAATATAAACACTAAAATCAATTTAGAATAAAAGTTATGTGATTGGTCATTACAAGAAAATTTTTTAAAACCATTTACTGTTCTTAACATTAAGTAATTACCTACACATTTTTCTGTACCTTCAAATAAATTACCGTTAAGTAAACTTTACCATGCTCAATACTAATTGCGTGAAAATAAAACTATTAGGCCTACTTAATAACAGTAGTCTTCATGAATAAATAATACGCTTCATCATAATTCTCGACTATAGACGTACTGCTGTATTTATCATAATTGCGACAGTTAAAAAAAAATAGTTTAATGCAATTCATTGGTCAAGTCATAAAATAACAGCAACTTATCATTACAGTTATTCTGTTACTAGAATATGAAAAATGGGCAGAAACTTTAATTATATAATACACACATATATGTAGCTGGTTAAAATGTAAGCATATTCACTGATGATTCATGCACTTTCATAGGATTAACCTTAATATGCATATGACGTGCAGAAGATACGTTAAACACATTATAGCTTTGTTTAGGCGGGTTGTACCTTTTACAACTTCTACACCCAAAGGTGTAGTTGGGTGTAGTGGGTGTAGATGGCCAGAGACCTAAGGTGTAGGAAGTGCAGAAAGTCCGCCTGAACGCCTAGTTGTAGATGAGTGTGAATTGTTTTGTTTACTTTCTGTGTTAGTGACATGGCAGTAAATTGTACATATTGCGAGATATTTGAATGCAGGCAAAGACTGATGCAGGTGATGAATTCGATGATAAACGTGCCGTTACAGCACCTACTTGAGCAAATCTGTATAGCGTTTTGATCGAATTACAAATTTTAATAAAATTGTTGGTCCTATAACCTTAATGTATAACCTTTATGCAGCTCATTTCATACGTCAAGTCACACAACAGGTAGTTCTACTGGAGAAGGAATGTCAAGTCTTAAATTAAATTTATTAGTTTTACGAGTTGGTATCATAATTAGGCTATATTCATTACAAATGTTACTAAAAATAGCAATACAAATATAAATTTTATTTTACACATCTCCCAGATGAAGCGGAATATAATTTTTACTATATTGCAGATGTTCTGATTCAAAACTGGAAAGCCAACTTCCTAAGACAACACAGCTATTTGTAACATGTTTCGAAAATAGCGCCGAATTCTGTTTTACAACTTCTACACCCAAGCTCCACCTCGCGAAGGTGGTGTAGAAGGTGTATCACCCGGGTGCGGAAGTTGCAGTTACACCCGCCGCCTGAACGGTTTCATTGTAATAACCAGAACGTCACTTCCGGCAAGAAAAACGCGATGTTGCAGTTTGGGTGTAGAAGTTGTAAAAGTTGCAGCTAGGTGTAGACCGCCTAAACAAAGCTTAGGTTACAAGAGAAAGTCTGTTCAATAGTTTTGTTCCAGGACTTCTACAGTCTTCGGAAAAGTTTTGGTCACAAATGAAAACAGTTTTTGTAAGTGGTTAGTTCATTCAAACCAACAAATTTATCATTTTCATTCTCCCACTTATTGATCACGTATTCCTCGCACACTATAAAGCTATGCTGTATTAATGTAATTACAACTAGGAATGCTACACGTCTTATTAGGCTCTTTATTAAATAAACACCACTCACACGCACATCTAAAAAAAAAAAAAAAAAAAAAAAAACTACAAATTTGAAACTTGGCTACCCGCACAAAACAACAACAGTTATCCTTATTTTTATTTGGCAAGCCCCCATATCCCGCAAAGTTAGCATGTACCCCATCTCAGTGTATGTACTCCGGCGTGCATTTGTATCTAATTACTACGCGAGGAGGGATTGAGTGCGTCTCAAGGCAAAGCCTTATATGCCTTGAGCAGCATGCAAGGCAATAGGAGGTCGCGGGCATCACGGGCTGAGCAAGGTTGTCTGGAGGCATGGCTGCGATTGTGGCCATGCCCTCACCCCCGATGAGAGCAAGAGTAAGCTATAAGGGTACAGAAAAACTGTACAAATAGAGTAGGGTACTGGAAAATGCTGTGCGAGAGTGTGGAGAGAATAAACCACAATAGTTAAGGTTAGGACATGGAGAAAGTAGGATATTTAGTTAACAATTCGTTTCCGAAATTGCAAGGAAATATGTGTAACTGGGTTATTGAGTTCTCATATGCTGGCGGCCACAGCCAATGAGAAGAGGGAGCCAGGAGCAAGCTCATGCTCTGCAGTGTCGGCAACAGAAGAAATTCTCGGCTGTTGGCCATGGCCAGAGTCCACCCCAGGCTGAGTGACTCGTCTTTCCGTCGTCGCCATCTTCCTTCTTCGGTGTCAGCAACTGTAACTTTCAAGTAAGGGTGGAGGAAGGGGCATCACTCCCTGTAGTACCGACAACATCTTCGGGCTGGTTTTAGGCGCGTCATCGCGAAGCAGGGCCCTGACAAGTGCGTAGCCGTCTCGACGTCCAATTTCGATGCATCCCAGTTTCCCACGCAAGCAGCTTTCCACTGGCTACAAGTTCCAGAAGTCGGTTCGCACACGTCGCCTGTTTCAGCACCCAGGTCCCCTGCCAACCTTCGCCGACAGACAGCTTCCAACTGTGTGCCAATCTTCTTACGAGTCACTCAGCCTGCCACACCGACGCCCCGACAGCGCATACGCTGGCCAGTTGGTACACGAGCTGGTATCCGCCACCCATAGGACATACTCTATATCAAATGGTCGCTGCCTCCCCATCCACATGAGCACACAACCGTTCACGATCTACACACCTTCGTTACTTACAGGCGCGGCAAATTCCGGTGCACAGCACCGCGAGAGAGCGATGCTTACCCCACGGAGGACGAGACTAGAGACGGTTATCCTTAATCTGTTTCTCTTTCGATCACGGCGAAGCTATCACTCACTGGAAGCACTGAGAACTAATTCCACGGCCTCGGTCTGGGCCTATTGACTTGATACCCCCTAGTGATACCTTAGACATAAAAAGAGAGAAAAGGAGATTTCTTGTGAAAAAGAACCACTTTTGGGACGACTTTTAGCACAGCCAGTCCAATTTTGTCAAGAGGCTGAAATTGTATTTAATTTATTTGTAATGTTGCTCATCCTAAGTATGGGATTGTATTTACAAGACGCATTTTTCTAAATTATAGCGTGAGTGTTTAGAATATTCCTCAAACTCTTTATTAGTATTGTTAGTGTAGTATTTTAAGTGCCGAAGAGACTAAGCTACGTCCAACGCCCTTATGGGAATGCTGTCACTTAGGGACGTCTACACTTTTGAGGGTGGAGGATAGCCACCTGAGCCTATTTGCTTGCTAGACGAGGACGAAGACATTAATTGTCACTGAAGTTATTTTCCAGAAAAATATATTTATTTCTATTTTTTGCAGACATTATTTATAAATAGAAATTTAATTCTTTTTTGTGAACTGCGAAGATCAAACTGTGGCATGATATTAAGTTTTACTCATTTGCTTTACTAACTGAAATTAATCAAATCTAGCCAATTATTTCTTCAATATATTTTGAACTGCTTTAACTATATTCCGCGACATGAAACTTATTCGTTTCTCACTAAGAAACGATGCACACTTTTTCTGCAAGGACGAGAACTAAGAGCCTTCCTCTTGCCCCACCTAAACTTTTTATTTAATAACAAGGAAGGTATTTACTGATTTCTGCATACTATAATCTTGTTCACAGCAACAGGATAGTTTTGGTAAAAATAAAATTTCCACTCGGAAAAATCATGTGTCAGAACTCATTTTTTTACCAAATCATTGGTGGGTTTATATTCAGTATGTTAAGTAATCCTAATATGTTTCACAACCTGAGATATCGCAAAAGGACGATGGTAAGCACTTCAACTAGATATTATTATTTGCTGTGCACAGTCTATGTTCTTGGCTCCACCCTGCTACACAAATTTGTGTTGCTTCACCTTTGTGTTCTGTAAGTGTCCCGGCACAGTATGCTTCACAAAGTCCTCCCTTAAGACCTTAGACTCAGGTGTGTTTATCTGGGAAACCTGCTTACACAACCCAAATGTGGCCCTCTTCTCAAGACGAATTCCCTTGTCAGTCAAGGTGATCATTCTAACAGGGAGATTATCTAAGCTTGAAGAAACCGAAGTCCGTGCTATAAATACTCCATCATGGAGGTTGTTGTCTCTTCTCAGAGGCTAAATTAACCCTAAACACATTCGCTGAATAGCCATGATAGCTTAAATAGAAAATATTTTCTACTAATTTATCTAAAATTATATATTATAGTAAACATTATAGTGCCATAAAATAAATTACGTATAAACAAAATACAAAATATGTACTTCAAATAGTTTCCCAATATAATTTAAAACAAAGAAGTGAGATATTTTGTGCACGACTCTTTGCATAGAAACACTGGACCATACATTTTTGTGGTAGTTAACAGCAAGCAGTCTGCAGAGCCTGCAACACAGGTCTAGTTGACCTTGAGCTTGCAGGTGGGTAGCGGTACCAGTTTGCGGTAGAGGAAGGTAACCAGCTTCCACAGCAACAGCACGACTACCAACACGGAGACTAGCAGGAAGGCCAGTACGTCCAACAACAGGTACTGGTACCACGGCATGTCGACAGCTGCAGTACGTAGATGTGCCGCGCCCTTGTGTCGCAGTACGTACTCCGTCCACCATACTGCACGCTCCAGTGGGCTCGTCTGATGGTCCCTCATTATAGCCGACAACCTCTTCATATTGTCCTGGAAGCTGTGCACAGAACACACGTCATTTGAAGATAGTCTTTTTGTGGTATATAGGCATACACATATGCTCTTGGTGTTGATACAGTGGTAAAATAATTTATATTCACCGACGTATAGATGCAACTGGGGCCTATGCAGTGCCACCACAAGACAAAGAAAAATTTGATACCTTCATCCCACCAAGACTATTTAAGGAGTTAGCTGATTCCTACATCAAATTGTAGTTGAAACACAAAGTTATTTTTATGGTGTGTTTGACAGTCGCATACCAACCTTCAGAATATGGCAGAGTAAATTGCGTGGCATTTGGATAACCTCCATTCCTTCCCCAACAAAATGAAGTCAGTGCAACGGAAAGTACAGTCTGTACAGGGTTCGCTGGGTTAAAAGTATGCAGTTACGCAGTCAAACGTAATTTATATCAGCAGAAAGTGAGAGACTCTATTTTAAATATTTTTAGTAATTCCTCGCGCTGTTTGGTGCTAAAGTTAGAAATTTCACCGGAAGAGCGCATCGAGTGCATTGTCTATTTGAATCACACTTGAAGAAAAATCAAGCTATGAGTCGTTCTGGGCAGTGAATATTTATCTTCTTCTCATTGTAAGTGCAAATATGTTTTACTGTCCCAGAAATATTTCTCGTAGGAGCTGAGAGATTGTACTGTAGGCCAGTATTAAATTTTAACCAAATTGTTATTATTATATATGGGAGACTTACTATTGTCTCGTAAAACAAACAGCAGAAAAATACAGATTGACAGAAAACAGGGCTGTCAAAAAGAGTCATTTTGTCCTTCTCTGAATCACCTTGCTAAAGTATTGAGAAAAACTTGATAAATCCTATATAACAATATAGCTATATGAAAGTTCTGGTAAATACATGATAAAGACTTAACTGGGTGAGAGAACTATGACCTATATCCTGATGTGAAAGCCAGGCGATAAGCTTCAGCTGTGCAATATTATCAGTTATACAAGAATTATCTACGTTTATCGAGAGACACAAGAGATTAGATTACATCTTAGTCGCTAGTTGTGCACGTGTGTGAGTTATGATTTAAATGCAATAATGTCTCTTGTCAATTCAAAACCCGGACACACACTGAAATATTACGGTATACCTTTATACATTACCATATACTCGCATGCTGCATCGCGTCCCACATAGAGGTCACACCAGCTCTCACAATTTCCACGATAGAGGTCAGGTTTGATTGTCGCCAACCAGAGGTCAGGTTTGATTGTCGCCAACCAGAGGTCGTTGCAGCGTAGAATTTGGCCAACATAATAACTTTCAAAATTTGCTTCAGAAGAAGAAGTGTGAACACTGCCATTATCAGCAGACAGTTGTCGTTATGTGAAACATTGGTTCACTAACGTTTGGTGTTGTAAGAAGTCCCGTTTATGCATGCTCATAAATATTGAAACTTCCACATACACAAGGTTAAGGTGTATATATGAACTTAAGTTGTAAATCAATAGTTTATGAGAAAATAACATGCGTCGTAGTAAAACCAAAGAATTTAACATACAATTTCGGGATTTGCTTAACTCTTACCTCTTATTTTCCAAGACAGCTATCAAAGATTGAAGAATCTTCTCTTTGGTAACTTCGCTGATGTCTATTTTGAGTCCTATGCCTTTCTCCACTATCCTCTTGGCGTTGTAGTCTTGGTCTGAGAAGAAGGGAATGCTAATAAGAGGTACACCTGAGTGTATGGCTTCTTCTGTACTCTGTAGTCCTCCTTGCATGATGTATGCCTTCACTTTGGGATGTCCTGCAAGCATACACGGACACATATTTGCTACAATTACTGAACAGTACAAGTACAACTCAGACGTTCTAGGTACATTTTCCTGATGCACTATTCCAGTAGTTTATACCAGTAATGTATCACAGCCTTCCACTCTTACTTGGTTTACTCTCAAATTGTCTTAGAAAATCGAGAAAATAATTTCGTATAAGTGCTTATAAATTAGATTTATCTACAATTACCTAGTAACTAAAATTAATTTGAAAGTAATTTATCCCAAACAAAACTACTCTACGTAACATATCTTACAAAGTTTGCCAGCTTATTTTTAATATTTTAAATAGGTACATAATACTTAATTATATATATTCTCCAAAAAATATAAGCAAACTTTTTTATTATTTAAATAAAAACTGTTTTTGGAAAGATTTTAACGCTGAAATGTTATGGTTTGGCATAGCTAACTTTAAAATCGCCTCAGTGAGGAATGTAACATTGACATTGATTTTGTATTTAAACTCTGAGACTAGCTGCTGAGCTAGCAGAACACTAAGTTCATGTTAAACATAAATTATGAGCATGCACAGCAGCTGGCATGAAATGTCGCCGGGGTCTCCGGAGCGTTGGAGCGTGGATGTTACTATTCCTATCACTTCGTTAAAACTTGTCTGATAGTGAACTCTTCCTACTTTGGCTCCAAGATACCTCTTTACATAAGAATATACGTCAGTCTATTACGTATGGATTTCTGTACCTTTCAGCCAATTTCGATTAAGCTTTTGTGAGTTTTTATGCTTGCGCCTGCAAAGACGTCTGATAGGATAAAGGAAGGATGTGGAGGGCAAAACAGTACAGGGTGACAGAAAGGAGGACCTAAAAAAATTAATAAAATTATTATCTAAATAATCTTTACTGACCTTAGTGTTTACTTGTATGAAATTTTAAGAGCCATTAATTTGTTATCAAAAACTATTGCTAATATTAAAAAAAAATATTGTTTCGGAACATTAGTTTTTGAACTTCTTTTGAAAATAGAGATACATAATTTTACGAATTACTTACAATCATTAGCAGCACTAAGACTGAACATTTGCACTACTCAAAGAGGTATTAAATATAAATCCTCGTGAATGATGATGCGGGCAAAAGCTAGCAATTAATAAACGCTTATGCGAATATATGTCTACAAAAGATAATGCCCAGCACAGCAGCTGCCTCTTTTTGTACGACGTTGGAGATTGATAATCTGGAGTACTAGTACCGCAGGGGTACTGAAACATTATTACAATTATTTTTCGTTTACTTAAACGTGGAAATGTTCTGCTATAACTACAACTACAATAAACCTTTTGGTAGCATCAGTAGTTGCAAAAAATATACAAATACATGTTTGGTTTATTGCGTTATATGTGCTTCATTGATATTTAAAACTATACCGGAAAAAAAATTTAAAATAAATAAAGGTTGAAACCTGAAACACTTGATATTTTAACAACAAGAATATGTATGACCATACATATATGATGGTGTACGAAATTGATGAATCAATATGTGTTAAAAATCATTGGTTTCTTCAACAGTAATATAAAATTTAAACTAAGAAAAAGGAAATATATTTTGACATTTTCAACAAAAAAAGTGTTTATTTCAGAACGATGTTTGATTAAAGAAGTTACAAATCGAAAAAAAAAAAATTGTTCATGTAAATTCTTTACAAGAAATGCTGGTCTGAATACATACGAACACTTACATTAATTATAATTTGTAAAAATATTTCGTATGACTCAGAAACTACTTAGTGTATGAGCAAGTAAATATTTATCATTGTTAAAACATTAAAATATATATTTTTTTAAAGAAGTCAGTGTCGTTTAAAATGTATTAATTGATTTACACGTGTTTGAGACAAAATGAGTGACAGGTATCTACTGGAGGCACGTATGTTTCGTTTCTAAGAGAATGAGTTATAAGTAATAATAAAAGTGTATAGATTGTAAGGAACCTAATATTTAACGTCTGCTGTCACAATAAATATTTTTTTTTAAATTATTTCCTTGGTAAGATAGATTCCAAAGTGCCATCTTTATCACGAACCGCCTATAATTGTGTTGTCTAAGTACTGTCTGGACATATTCAGTTCAACATAGTGCCAATAAACTGCAAATTTTCCCATAAATTCGATTGCCAGAGACTCGAAAAATCATTTGCGTTTTACAAACTTATCTTTGTCTCTATTTTTGAAAATTTTGTCTTACATGGTTACATTTTAACTTTAGGAATGAGGGTAGAGACACCATTGTGACCTAGGCCTCCGAAATTTCCTGGGTGGCCCTGTTGTTACAACTCACTCAGTATGTCAGCCTGAGGCAGCCACTTGCGAATCATGACGTTGGCCGGCTTCCCTGGCAAGGTATCAGCCTCCCACTTCCACAACACCAGGTATCCGTCCAGCTCTGAGAAGGCGTCCAGGAACATCTGTCGTATCCTACCATCCAGTCTGTCGCTCCTCACGTTGGTACCAAGACTGAAGTACACCACGCCCTTGGGGGCCGAGTCCAGGTACTTCTGGAGTTCCTGTCAACACGAAATATATCTACAGGTTGTTCAGAAATTTATATTACAAACTTCAAGGGCTAGAAAACGGGACTCGGTAGGCAATATTTTGAACAGGAAGCAATGTCCGGAAGCGTATCGTTTCCGTGCTTGCTATGCTTCGGATGTGCCGGTGTCGTTTTGCAACCGGATAGGACGGCAGAGGATCACCTCATGGCATCTGACTCTTATCCTGCTGTGGTAACATGCCTGAAGCTCCATTCACATGCTTGTGTGTCTCCGATCAACATGGTTCAGTACACGTTATGTTGGTATTGTTACCAAATAAAATTTCACTTTCTTCTGTAATGAGCAAAACGTCACATAATTCTATACCTTACGTCACACCTCATTTGACATGGTGCTCTTATGACGTCATACTACCTACACCGGAATATCTGGCATACTGTAATGTCTGTAGCACGGAAACTGTGCGTTTTCGGACGTGGCTTCCTGTGCAGAATATAGACTACGCAGTCACCTCTACTAGCCCTTGAAGTTTACGAATTCTCGAACATTCTGTACTATATAAAATGGAATGAATGTTTATTTGTTTGTCTTTTGTGCGCTACTGTACCATCCAACTTATTGCCACGAAACTTTGGTGAGTTGTTCTGTGTGCGAAAAGGGTACGCCAAAAAAATTTAATGGGCGTTGAAACGCATGCGGAGTAGCTAGTTATAAAAAATAACAAATAAAAGCAACTGAGCAAATACACATCAACACAAAATACAATAGTTTTCGCATTCTGTTCTGTTAGCTGCCAAATCCAGTGAACGCATATGACCTTATCATCGAACTTCATAATTTTTTACTGCCATTGGCACTTATAAATTTGTGTAAGTTGGATTTACTGGATTTGTTGATTATGTTCGTTTAGAAAAAAACATTTTAATAGAAATGTTAATAGCTGCCTGGTAAAATACATTATCTGGTCTTAAACTCATAAATTCTGAACATCTGAACAATTATTTTGACGTTTATAAATTATTATTTGTAAATCATGAATAGATACTCGTCGTTCCAATTAACACGGGAAATGCGTATGTAAAAACAGTTGACAAACCAGAAGGAATTTCTTTGGATTTTGTCAAAGTACTATGATTGAAAATTCGTGTAAAATAATGAAACTAATAATTTGAATCGTAAATGGAAAACCCGGCACTAAATATGTTATATATATATATATATATATATATATATATATATATATATATATATATATATATATTCCTAGTGTAATATATACATTTAGCATTTATATATCGCAGACATTAATGTCTCAGAATAGGTATTTATTATTTGTTTATTTGCTAGTTGTATGAGCTGAATCAATGTTAACGTATATTTAAGTATATTTTATGTAGAGACTTTAAGTGCAGGGAATAACGTGTATATTATTCTGTGGTTTAAGAAGTGTATTCCTTGTGCCATAGAGGAGTGCGAAACCTGTAGGTAAGACAGTTTAGCTAGCTATGTAGGGAGCTTTGTGGATCGCCGGTGGAGACGGACGTGTTCCTTGGCGTCGCACGAGGCCGTGACGCTGTCCGGGAGGACCGTGAGACGAGATCTGGCTCACTATCCTGGAGGCTGTGATCCTCGTCGGTGGCCTAAGAGAAGATCGGTATCGTTGCCAGTTTTAGTACTGAGGCAGGGTCAGCCAGCACCGTGTTTTTAGTTACATGGAAAGACAGACGTTAACAGCGAACTAACATATGATTGGACTGTGCTGAAGTCTGACTCTGTAGCAGAATGTCTACGATAGTTAGTGGGTAGAAGGCTTCAGTAGCTGTAGTATTTGATATGTTATTTGTTTTTCTTCCCATAGTTTTTTTCGCAGTTATTTACCATTGCATTTGTTACATTGTACCCTCTCCTAGCCATTTTCTTATCCATTATATGTCGTTACTCAGCATGCAAATTCAATAGATTAACACTGCAAAATTGGTCCCGTATCCACCGATCCTTCCCTGAGAGAACTGTGATATTAAATTTAATGCCATTTTTCTACATCTGTGAGTTGTTATTTAAATTTAGAGTTGTGTGTATTTCTATTTGAAGTTTCACGTAGATGATTTATGAAGCTAGTCGGCCGAACCAGAAGTTTTGGTTTTGTTGGTGAATCTCATTGCTATTACTCCCAACCCGCAGATGACCGCATATAATAATATCACGCAAATGTGTCAATATATCAATAGTATATATAATATTACACTAGTCAACTTATAACCATGTGTCTATGAATCTCTAAATTTTACAGTTAACAGCGCCGCCTACCCCACGCTACAATTGTGTCTCAGCGTGTTCGTAAACAGGTTTGTTTTACGAAAATATTCTACGTGTGTCCAATGTGCTAACATACGAAAATAAAACAAACTCCAGACAGGGTTGGCACCTCATTAAGACACTATGTCCATTAAAATCACTGTTTCTAAGCACTTCAACATAGCTGAAAACGACCTTATCAGACTGTCGTACTTCAAAATGTACTAGTCACATGTATGTGAAACTCAGATTGCGACCTACACTGAACTTAGTTGCAGACTTTCCACTATTAAAATTATATGGCCACTGCTTGGTGTCCCATAGTAAAAACAGTTCGGTGGGAAGCTTGCACGCTAGTTCAGCGCTTGAATCGTTAAGGCGATGTGGTATTTGATGCGCGCTTCAAGGTCAGCCTTATGTCTTCCTCATTTCTGTGCATTTAATACGTAGGTAGGCGCCGCACTTGATAGTTTATATATCGCTTTCTAGGCCAACAGGGCGAATATTGCTTGTTTACCACTATGTCGGCAATCGTGAGTAGTTTGATGTTTATATCCCACATATATTCCAAATTTCTTTTATAAGTCGCGTTCGAACTATAGTAATTACTTAGAGGGAAGTCTGGTGCATGCATTTCTGTATTACCGTTTCGCCAGGAATAACTTGCCGGAGTTTATCGATGTTGTACGGAAACATATCGTAAACTAATTTCCTTTGGATTCATGTAATCTGAGAGCCAACAAAATATTTCGTTGCTTCAAATGTTACTTGACTGGTTTGCTGCGTTCCTGGTTCGTTAAGTCCTAGATTTGTAATACGTGGTTTGCACCGACTAGCTGAATGAAAACACAGTACATACAATTTTGTTCATGCGGCACGAAACACACACACACACACACACACACAGTTTTATATATATATATATATATATATATATATATATATATATATATATATATATATATATCGAGGGGTTAGAAGTAAAACTACCCAAGTCTTTTTTCTCCGAAATTGAGATATTGCAGCCAAGTACTGTGAATATCACTCTCCGTGTGTGGTAATAATACCCAGGTTGTGACACCTTTTCTCTCATAGAAGTACTCTTATTTTCAGCTTTGTAGAATGGTTTGGTTAATTTTGGCAAAGGTTTTCCGAAAGTTACTGAAAATGGACTTGGGTAGTTTTACTTCTAAACCCTCGATATGTAGTGCTAGTCGAAGGTCTGGTATTGAACCACACAACGTAATATAATAGTTATAAAATATTTGTTTGATATAAACTGATAAGAAATTTATCTAACACCTGTTGAAGTGCATACAACTTAAATACAATCACATAGCTCTGGCTGTGTCAAACTGTTCTCTCCGTATTCGTTCGCCTATATATTAACACAACATAATGTTAGCTAATTTCCTGCCAATTTTTATCATATAGAAAATATGTGCAATTCTTTGCATGCATAGTATATTTTAATATATTTATTAGCAGGCAAGTGCGTACTAAGACCTACTCCTTTTCCATTTCCAGGAAATATGTAGGCCCCTATAGGATATGTGCCTCCATATACATATCTCACAAAGTTATCACTTTGATTTAATGTCAGTTCAACTTTGTAATGCACATATCAACATAAATAAGATTTAGTCCAGAAATACACATGGCAAATTTCACTGAAACTGTATAATCATATTTATTTCTTAAATAAATATATGAACTCGTCAGCATGTATTTCTGTCACGAAGTTGGAATACGTTAAAATCATGAAAATAGTTTGGGGAAATTTTTAATGTCCAAAGCGGTATTTACCTGAGGCAGTGGCTTCGGAGGCTTCATGTGCAGCCCTGGTATATGCACTACGGCTGGAACCTCAGGTCTGGGAGGATGGAAGCTGGGCTCGAAGTTGACGAACAACATGCTGACGTTGAAGTGCATCTCAGCAAGGTCGGGCATGGAAGGACCGAAGTAGCGGTTCGCGACTTCTTGATGTTTCGGGAGTATCTTGTGGTAATATAAGTAACGCGTCTTCATAGCAAACAAGAAAGTGTCCAGGCGCTCGAAGAACGACATCTTGTCGGAGTAGGGCAGGAAGATCTCCGGAATGTACGAAGGGTTGGTCGGGTTGGCGACGGAGTCGTAGCTGAACCCGGAAAGTGGAAGAGAACCGATACCGATCATAGGAGCAGAGAACCTGTACGCGAAGGCGTAGATGGTTGGTGTCTTCAGCCACTCAAGGAAGACAAGGTCGAAGTGTTCCTTCTTGTTGTCTTGGGAGATAAGCTTCTGGACTGGCTCGTGGACCATCATCATCTCGCACAAACTTAGCGCGAACTCCAGCAGCGCCTTAATAATCGTGTACCCAGAGGCATCGTCCACCCTCCTGCCCGCGTGGTCGAATTTAGCTCGGTACTCGTTGTACATGAAGGACACGTCTATCTCGGTGTAGTTGGCGATGGTGGGGTCGTTGACAGGGTCAGGAGTGATGACTACTAGCTCATGTCCTCTCTGTGCCAGTTCCATCATGAGGGCTCTGTACACTACCTGGTGACTGACTGACGTGATGGGGAACACTCCCAGTATCCTAGCACACATCCCCATATGCACGCTGGATAACACCAGCAGTACCGAACACAGGACCTTCATGAAGATTGGCATCATCGTCAAACCACATTAGTGTCTGAGCAGACGACAGCCAGGCCGACTACTGACTGCAAGCCACTGCGGCAATGAACTTTATACCGTTTCGCCTGAGATTGTAGTGTTGCTGCGTCATGGTGTGTACACGTCTCCGCCACTTTCCGCGATAGCGAGTTGTTGTGGTACGACTGATACGTTTTTGTTTGTGGATATATGCCATTGTGACGAAAATTGTCGAGTTGCAGTAAAACGCCCATAGTAAAAGAAAAAGAGAAAAATATGAAAAACCAGAAGGCCTAATAGGTGTTCTCAACAAAAATATTAACTTACAAACAATTCCAGAAAAACTGCCCGAAAACAAACAAATAAAACTATAACAACACCATTAAATTCTGTAATGGAATAAATTAGTTTAATCAAGAAATATGACACAAAAACAATAGTAAATATAAAATAAACCAACAAAATAAGCTGTAGGCCTACTACAAAATTGGAGGACAACAGTAACAAAGCAGATTACCAGAGACATGAATGGAAGTAAAATAGACGTACAGAAGCAGATTTTCTTCGACGACAGCAGATGTATCATTTCGAGATCTGAGGTATGTTCGCGTATTAAGACATATTTCCTTCCTTTGTTTGCTTGGGGATCCCACGTTTCACCCGCCCATTCATTCCGGCGCCGCTGCTCCATACTCACCTCATATCACCCTTCACAAGACCTAAAGACTTCGATGTTAAGGTTCCTATCTACCTGCGCTGAAAACGCTTTGCAGCTTGCTACGATTAATCATTTTATGAGGAAACTACTCAGCGCGCATTACACGTCTATGTCTACGAAAAGAACGCACACTTAAAAAAAAAAGAAGTTTCTATAAGTTTAAAAATTAATATAGCTCATTAAAAATATGATGTTTAGGCCCCTCAAAAGGGCTAAAAACGGCCTTTTCAGACTGCCATATCTAGAAATTAATCGGCCGGATTCTAAAAACGCCATGATAGAAGCATGCGTTTGACTTTAAACGATAACTTCCACAAATAAAATGACATGGTCACCGCTTAAGGGGGATTGATCCCTGTCAGATCAATTTTACGGGTTTTCTTACAAATCAGCGATTAGACACATTGTTTTACTATTTTCACGCTGGCAAGGCATAGTTTATTGTTTCATTCACTTTTTGTAAACCATATGGCATTGTTTCTGTTAATGTTGCGGCCTCTGTAGTTGCTCCCGCGTAAATAAAGCAATTTTTCCTTCCAACTGTTTTCTGTTGCAAAATAATGAATACAGGGTCTATAATGGTTCCACAATTACAGAAAATCGATTAAGTTTGTATCTATGCCTTGTCGATTAGAAAATGCTTGATACATATACTAGAATAGAAGTTATAGAGAAGAAACAGATATATCCAAAATGGTAGGGATCAACCTTAAAGTCCCATAGGAAAATGATTAGTAGTGAAGGTACGCACGCCAGTTGCATTGCAGGAGCGTTGAAACGATACTGCGTTACATATACGCCGGCTGACGTCTCCCTTAGCGTGATATATATGTTGTGCCTCACACACACTAACGCAGACTCCCTTAAGGGCTGACCAATATCTCTCACTCACTCACTCACTCACGTGGAAATCGCAACAGCCGCGCCGGCAGACAATGACGCGAGCGTATGACGTCACGCACGCCACACCCCTAAGGCGATATCAAGAGTGGGTATAATCACCACCCCCTGTAGATAGAAAGCCTCTGCACTCCCGACCCAAGGGCCTGTGACGTCACATCAGGTAGTCCGACTACGTCCAGCCGGCTGGCCCATCCCTTGCCTTTGTCAACGGTTCTGCATTCCTTCCACTCACTGTTCAAGTCAGTTCTTTTCCAACAGCGGTGGCGGGTGGTTGAGATATCTGTGTAGTCAACG
>PNEQ01028677.1:0-19599 GCA_003012365.1 Medauroidea extradentata | reverse complement strand
AATTTCATTTTTTCCAACCAAAATATCGCCGAGACAACAGGCAGTTAATAAATAGGTCAGTATAATCTGAACATAAAGGAAATTATTAAAACTCAGCCTTGTACTGTCCTTTACTCACACATCTCTTTACGTATTGTAAACATTGTCACCTAACAGTACCAGTTAAATGTTTTAACTATATAATTAAGTACAGGTTTTTATGAGTGTGCGCGCGCATCGTCAAAGAAAAGAAAAAAGAAACAACCTGCCTATTGGTCACAGCTTCCATCATGTGTCACCGCCCGCAACACCCCCTCGTACAACCCCCAGCGTAGTGGGGAGAGGAAAAAAAACGTTCGGGGAAGAGACGAGTCGTAGAACTGACATAGACCCGGACTTTAAGCAACGATCCTATCACTTTATTGAACTCGTCGTTGCAGCAGAGTCAGATGTAATTGTTGACCTCAATATTTCGGACGAACGGTACATACACACTCTAAAAGAAGATTGTAAATTTGCGACACGTGCGTAAAGGAGAGCTAAGAAGTAGGTATGGTAAAATTGTTTCCCAGACATCCATGGTAGCACTCCTAAACTTTTTATAGAACAGTCAAATGTATACTGAAATTACCAGACTTGTATTGTAACAACTGTAAAAGTTTGCATATTTACAAGGAGGAAATATGTTTCTTTAGAAACAACCGTCTGAAAAGTAAATTTGAGCAAAATTTGAAGGCTTTAAAATAAAGCTTCCAATGTGCGTGGAATTTTAAAAGTAACATTCCCAAGTAGTCTGAAGTGTGTTTTATATTTTCGTAGATAAGCATTGTGGACGCACGTAGAATGGTTTCCGAGAAGAAATTTATCTCCGAACTCGCTGAACGAACCATCCTACTATTTCCTCGGATCGGCTACTCCTATCAACACGTAGTACTAGCACTAATGTCAAAACACGGTGTTCCTTGGCACAAGTTCTTGGAATAAATTTTTTTATGTGGTTCACGTTCAGCCTTTATAGATCATACTTCTAACATCGTTGTTAATATACAGACTGTTAATGAATGACGTTTAAAAATCTCCGTCACGCTGTAGGGGATGCTGAGACGAGTAAAATGATATTGGACACTTGTCACAGATGCTGGGAAGTGTCTGAAAACGGCATACAAGTTGTGGTATGTATAGATCAAAATCTGAGTTAATGAAGCAAATAATTATTTTTAAGAAGTCAAACAATGCATAAAATGGGCAGTTCATCAGGCCGCAGATATGCATAAAAAATACTAGCCTCCCGCTGAAGCCCCTTCGGTTAGATTCCGTTGGCGTCACCTGCATACTACCACTGCCAGAGTAGTAATTTCTGTAGTACTGTGGTTATAACTGCTAATACACACACAAGCTAGACCACAAAGCCAGACATACAAAGAAATAACGTTAATAACTGAGTGTACACAACAATTTCTGGCAGAAAATAGCGCGTATTGTTTAGTGGTTTAAACGACGAAAAACAGTATCCCAAGTAAGCAGATACGGAAGGTACGACATCGTAATTAAACGTAAATCTAAAACTGACTAAATTTATACCAGCTCAGATTTTGGGCAAAACGCGTCGTTTGTAATGATAACCAGAAACTATTTTGTAAAAATGTTAGTGCAATATCTTTATCAACGGGCGAAAACTCGAGAGCTTAAATGTTAATATTTCACTCGTTTTATAACGTCTGCAGCTGTAAAAACATTCATTTTCTTTAAAACTGCATTGTGGTTTAGTGATCTGCTTTCGTCACTTTCTATATTGAAGCAAATTTCTTTATTTTGAATACGCTTGTAGTAGAACATGAAAATTTTTGGAGATATTACAAACAAAGGAATCGTTAAAAAGATTAAACGAAGATTAAATATATTTAAGATATGAAATGTGGGTCCATGCCAACAGAGCGCTTAAAAGTTATGTTTCGTGGAATAACACTGAAACAAAAATGTTGTAGGAAGTCTTCTGTGCAAAATTATTTTGTAACAACCATAAAATAATTTTGTGGTAGTTACAATATTTTAGTGAGGACAACGAAATATTTTTGTTGAGTCAGCAAAATAATATTTTTAGTTTGAACACTTACAAAATATTTTGTAGCTACCACAAATACTTTCTCCGTGAAATATTTCCGCAAAATGGTACTGATAAAAAAAACCAAATGTACATTTATAAAGGCCAGTACTGATCCACTCATAAATGTCTGCAGATATTCAGTTCAACTAATGGGACTGGAACGTAAAAGTATAAGATGTTTTTACATAGTGTACAGTGCATGCTAATTCTACATGATGTTTGGTGCACACATATGTGTATCAAGTTTCATAAATTATGGAAGCGCTCACTGAAGCGCAATGAAGAGCAACTGATTTTTGGTGAAAATAACTTTACACCAACTTTTTCCAATGTCACTTGAATATCTGTAGATCTTCTTGATGGTTATTGACAAACATGTTTAGAGGCAATGATTTTTGGTGAAAATAATTATTAGGGCCTGGTAGTTTTCGCGAAAATACTTTTGCAGCACTTTGTTTCACTGCCTTACGTGCGCACCTGCATCTCGGCTGTGTGATCAGTGATTGGATGCCGTATCACCCAGCGTCTGGAGGTTAAACCCACAAATCACAGACGTGATGTGTCGCAGTTATCCGTGTTCTGTTTGTCATAGTCAAATGAATAACGAATCTGCACAAAAACACTCTGCCAATAACCAAGAAGTTGAGCTGCAGGTGTGCAGGTAAGACACTAAAACGAGTTTTTTTTTTGTGCTTTAATTGTCAAAGTTAATTAACGTGTCTGTGACACAGGAGTAATTGTGTGCATAACTAATTGTGTTGTGAAAGTTATAGTTGATTGCTCTTTTGTGTTTTTGTAAGCCTTGTGAGCTAGTAAAGCAATAATATAATTCAACTCTTTTATTTCTAATTATAGGACCTCTATCCCAAAAGAACTCATGGGAATTGCCCACATGAAAAGTTTGTCTTAAACTTGTAACAATATATATATATATATATATATATATATATATATATATATATATATATATATATATATATATATATATATACACACATATATATATATACATATATATATACCTAGGATGTCAAGCAAATATATAAATACGCACAGGTGTCCCGTAAATAAATAAATATATATATATATATATATATATATATATATATATATATATATATATACAGTGTCCCGTAAAACAGTTCCAATAATTACAGAGGGTGTAGTATGCATAAAAGAAGATATATCGGTTCCACACACACAGGTCGTAAACGTAATATCTGCTGAGTTATGGTGTACTATACACCTACTTGTCAATGAACACAATGAACTACTCGTCACAAAAGGTGCTCGATGTGACCACCATACATTGCAACGCAACCCTCCACTATATACGTCGCATGGACTCACGCATTCTTTGGAACAGCCCTGGTTGTTGCCGGATTGCGTCGCAGGCATGGAACACGCGTTCCCTTAGTATAGCCACATAATTTATAGCGACTGCATGACGACCTATGTGTAAAGGAACGATATGTCTTCATTTGATGCATACTACACCCTCTATAATTATTGGGACCTTTTTATGGGACATAATGTGTGTGTGTGTGTGTGTGTATATATATATATACACACGGAACATCCTGTGTGTACACACACACACACACAAAAATATATATACATATACATAATTTATGTTGTTAATGAAATTTACTTCCGTCGGACACGTACTGACGAACTACTGCGTAGTTGAAACTAATAACTCGAGTGGGTCATGCCAACATATGTATTTCCAATTAACTCCATCGTACCATAAAATAAATGACTGATTCAAAAGTAGGTATCTGTACTTCAATGACGCTTATGATCAAACAAGAAAACGCATTAAAATTACTAAGAATGAATGTAATAGGTCTGTCGTGACCAGAGTTCGCAATGATGACCTGACCCATCCCAGATATCGAGCTCAGCAGGGCGATGTTGACGGGCTCCTTATAGCAAATTTATTTAACCTTGTGGTTGAAGAAATTCTTGAAAATTAGATAAACATATTCTTCCTCACACATCCTAGTATCACTGTTAGTCTCAGCGGTGAAGTTGATGTATGCACAGAAAAAAAATATCTTGTGGCAGCTACAAAATATTTTGTATGCCTAAATTACTATGCGCTAATCACAAAATCATTTTGTTGACACCATTATTACTGCAGACAATTTTGCAAGGAAGAGTCCCTACAAAATTTCCTTTCAGTGTGGGTTGGATTATGAGCACAGATTTTAACTTGTAAATGTCATAAAGAATAACTCTGTATGCTGCTGTTATCGAGGAAAGTCTCTGAGTGCGTTTAAAGTTGGAACCTCAACGAGATCATCACCTACGAATTCTGTGGGAACTTCCAATTTGTCTTAGCAAGACGTCAGGTTACTCAGGATTCCTGGATACCTGCAGACCTCGGACAACGTCTGGATCATCTGCAGCTATTGATACATAAACTTTTCTTCCTTCGTAGGTGTTGGGATGAACGTGGAACTCTTCGATTCCTTCGGATTCAATTCCTCGCTGAAAAAGAAACGTCTGTCTGTCCTCGTTGCCAGAAACATTCTTTTTTCCGTAGCAAAATTTCTTATTTCAAACAACCTCAATTGTTTGATATTACCCGAGGATCCTTACCTTCCAACAACCTCCTGTTAGCTTGCCGCTGCCTATCAATAACTTGGATCGGGTCAAATCGCTGTACAAAACTCAGAGCAAGAAAACTCATTAAAAACATGAATCCATCGCGCAATCGAAGACGGTATTCAGGTAACTATAAATTACATAAGGCAAAGACAATTAAAGAAATAATTTTAAGCTGGCACGGGGTGTTTGTGGCCACAGACAAATATACATAGCAGCTATAATCAGGATCACTAACCACTAGAAATTTAAATGTATTTCCTCTGTAACATTGGCAAAATTATATATTACAGTGTTTATATGAGTATTTTTTTATAGAAGACTGACCACAGTTGGAAGAGCAAATAAACAATGAACATGGAACTTTGAACTACAAAATGAAATATCTACACTTCAAGATTGCTGAGAACATTACTTAGTACAGCGCCATAAAAAAATTACCAAAAACAGAATTCTTGTAAAGTTTATTGCGACAAAAAGCTTTTCAAACTGAGGAGCAAAGAGAAAAAGTAATTTTTAATATCTGGAGTCACACGCCATAAATGCTTAGTTTTTCTATAATATTAATATCATATTAGGAGGGTACAACAGGGTCAGTGCATCGTACCTCGGATCACCAGACTTACAACTGGGCGCCCGTAGGCGTCTGCTTACCTTGAAGGATGACATTAAATGAGGCCCTACGGTGAAGAAACGCTGGGATGACAGGGTCGGGAGAAACAGGATATACCCGGGAAAATCCGCCGTCTGGTCCGACATCCACATGCAAAAATTCGTGGACCTGCCCCGTCGGGAATCGAGGCAGGAGCGCCTATGTGGGAGGCGTGTGATCTGACCGCTCAGCCGCCGCGGACCCTAGTTTCTCTACGAAATTCGTGCAGGAAGACCTGTAAACCGGATATTTATGTTCTAATTTCACGTGTATTTAATTAGCAATTAAAATCAAATATTCGCCGGGCTGTTATATTTTTATTCGTTAATTTTTAAATGACTAGAGTTGAGATTTTTTTCAGAACTCGGGTAGTTCAATAGACTACGAACGAACTGTAACCTGGGCGTCCGTAAAACACAAATAACTAATATACAAGGAATTAATGAAAAATGTAGGTGGAAATGTTTGATTATGAAACATGTACTGTTCAAGCGTAGGATTCTTTTTCTCCTGTTGCAGTTGAAATATTATATTTGAAAGAGTTCTGCAATGGGAGTGCAAGACTGGATGTACTTTTCTTGGACATTCTCAATTTCGAAACAAATATCTGTCAAAGAATACTAAAAAGAATATCAAAACATAAAAAAACTAGGGTATGCTGTAGTGATACGTACACAACATAAAATTCCGTAAGTGTTATAAGGCCAAATAATACACAAACAACCAAACAAGAAAATAAGATAGAAAAAAGGAACGTTTATGTTGGCTTGGGTTAGGTTACCTACCCGTATCTAATATAAGCTAACCAACCTAACCCAGCCTAACGAAAAGTTGTCTTTACCTAGGACTACTTCTAACTACAGTAGAAACATTTTTCATCGGTAAACTACATCTCCAAAATCAACAATTTGGCCAGTATACAACGAGTAGCTTCTCTTAATATTTACGTAAATTATTTAAAGCGGAGGGGTCTAAGCCCAAATTAATTTAAATCGGAGGGAACTAAGCACATGTACAGCCCCTATAAGACCTGTAAGCCAAAGATGTCTATCACCGACTCTATTCCCAGGTCGCTTAAATTTAAACTGGAATTCTGTAAATGATAAAAATTTTTAAGTAATTTTTCCTTAAAATACCTTTAATTTTGCTCACTACAGTCCTATCTGTTTACGTTGACATAGCAACACAAACCAAGACATGCTGTAGCCATAGATTAGTATGCAATCAGACGGTAAGTTAAGTTCCCTACATCCATATGATCAATAAAACCAAATTCTTGAATGAAGTATAAAATGAAATCCCAGATGCTGCACATTATTTCATTAAAGACCCGTTAAGTATTTATTCCACTATTTAAATTAATATCTCTTAAGTTAATTAAAGCATTATAAACGCCATAACACATGTGAAAATAAATGTCAATTCAACACGTAAATATTTTATCATAAAAATATTTTTAAATTATATAAATGATATAGGCATAGCCAACATACTCATAAGTAAAGAACGTTGTGTTATTTTTCGCTTTACGTGATGAGTAATCTTTTAGTTCTGTTTTGAAATATCATTTTTAATAATGTGTATTACACAGTTTATTATTCGAGAGTATCAGGTAATTTACGAATTCGGATTGTGCCAAATTAATCTGACATTATAAATTAAGTAAAAAAAAAAATACTATTTTGCAAAAGTGCTCAGGTCCTTAGATAACGAGTGAAGTGGAAGTAAAGTGTAAATTAATTCGTGAATACGGACTACACCACGTGAATCTATGACCAAAACTAAGAAAAAAATACTGGTTTGTAAAAAGTTGTCAGGCCCTTTTTTTAGCGAGAGAAATGACATGCAAAGATGAACATTCTATCAATCATACGTTCCGCTCGCCGGTATTTTGAATCTATCTCGTAAAATAAGAGCCTGGATAATTTTTGCCAAAGAGTATTTTCTGCTTAGTTTTAATCACTACTTCACTTGGTACATGCAGTCCGTATCCGCGAATCACCTGACAAACTTGACATGTTACCGTTCGAGTGGGTGACGTGATTTTCCCACATATGGCAGTCCAAGGTAAATAAATTTACTAGCGATATATTCCGAGTAGTGAATGTCCACATGAAATTACATTAGTTTTCACTCACAGTTGGCATACGTAGACTATAATAATGGCGTGAAAGTGTTTCAAGTTACATTTCGTGACGCCTTTAATGATGTACAGAAAATAAAGAGTTACTGTACTTTATCATCATTCTACAGTGTTTTAAAATGTTTATGGAGCTCAAAGCAATGTCAAAGCTGCAGACGTCGAGCAATCCAGCTAACTGATGAAACACTAAACTAGCTTTACTAACAACAAGATCTTGATTCCTTGTTCTGCTATCGTAATTACAATTTTACATGATTTTCCGAAATTTTTTTAGATGTATATAGGATAGTATCCCAAAAAATGCCTTGGACGATTTGTTCCCCATTTACCAGTAAATACAGAGCGAGGTGGGCAGTGGTATCACGTTATGCTCGCTTTCCGGAGGACCCAAGTTCGATTCCCGGCTACAGCCATCTTGATTTCGGTTTTCCACGGTTTCCCGAAATCACTCCAGGTGAATTGCAGGGATTTTTCCTGAACAAAAATCATTGCCGACTCCTCTCCCAGCTCCTGTCATTGTACCAAGATGTGTGACACCGTATCGAATGACCTTACTGTCGACGAGACGTAAAGCCCACTTACTTTACTTACCTTTACCTATGTAAATTCCATCCAATAGTTCCGTCTTACCTAATGCCTTCCAACTACTGCCTGCAGACCAACCGTGTTCAATAAAAATTTAATGTATTTTTAAACACGACATACAATACAAGCGACAAGGCGGGGTCTCATCCTGCGTGTTGAATTTTCCGATTAAAAATAATAACATGAATGTTATTGAAATTATTAAAAAATTATAATAGTTCTTTAACATTATGCAAATGCCTTCTTTATTAGTCGCCAGTTTTTACCTACGCATTGCCTGACGTCTCTGAAATGGCGAGAATGCATTCATTGTGAAAAAATAATATATGACTAACTGCGTCTTCAATATTGGTCAAATTTTATTGTTTTTTCAGTTTATAGCAAGGTTAAGTGTTTTACTAGGGCGTGGTTATGATACACTTAAATGTGTGTTTGAACAACCTAGTAATACAGAAACAAACAGTATTTTTACTCGGTTTGTGATGCCCCACCTTAAATCACACATAGTATTTTATAATTAAAATTTATTGGTTTGTGGACATAGGCTACGCCATTGCTCGTGTTTTGTTGACCAAACTTGTATTGAAAGACAAAGTGACAAAATTAAAAAAGGCACATAAAACGTAAGAAAAAATAATCACAGAGTATATATATATATATATATATATATATATATATATATATATATATTCCTCAGCAAGAATTATAAAGATAGAAGTCAGTCAAGAATTTGACAACACCCGACACAAAAAACAGACACAAAGAAAACCAAATGCTCAATATGAGGAAATATGGAAATATACATAAATAGTGGACAGTGTACAACAAATGAAAAACAAGAGACAACGCAACACAAGTCAAAAATCTACGAAAAAATACAACGTTTCGGGATTGCGATCTACCCCCGTCTTCAGGCTGAGACACAGCTGGTCGGAACACCACGATGCGACAAGGTTTATAATAACAGTTAATTACAGTTAATTGCTATTAGCAATTATAATGACTTGCGTTAATGTATATTTTTACTGCAAAATTAATATCAGTTCGTTATTTGAAAATGTTTTAATGCCACAATTGCCCCATTCCCTCGTAGCTACAGTCACTGACCTTATGTTTCAATAACGTTCCAAATTACAAAGTAATAATATGATACAAATCTCAAACGGAGCAGTCCATAATAAAGAACTTATTTGAAACTCCTATTCAGGTTATTGCTGACTGACTAGACATGTACGTGATATGTTTTCAAGTACAAATCTGCTTGGTCATAAATAATTTATTTTTCATTGAACAGAGCTATTATATCGGGAGCGTGTTTGTAGCACTTCCGTAGTGGCTCGCCGCCAATCACTTGTGAAGAAAGCGACTGCACACTGCAGTCACGAAGTCGTACCTTTCCCGCTGACACCGAACACTGACACTTTTACGGGACAGCGCTCTATATAGCCACTTTGCTTTACTAGCTGTTTCACAACTCCAGCTCAGATCCTGACAAACATAATACCGTTACTATGCAGTCGTACGATGAGGGAAGACAGCGGGAGTTGACAAAGTAAAGTGTTTTTTGGCTATCCGCTATTGCTAGCTAATATTGCTGTGTCGCAAAAATAAGCAGTTATGAAAAAGGACTACACAAGGGAAATTGAGCAAAAAACAAGCGAAGAAACAAACCAAGAAAGACTGCGAATAGGTGTTGTAAACAAATTTACAAATAATTCTGAAATAGGGTTATAATTAGAATATAGCAGATAAAAAACAAAGAAGGGAAGTCTAAACTAACAAGGACCAAACTAGGTGCATTAAAATGTCGGCAATGATGGACAAAGGCAAGAGGGCAAGACAAATGAACACAGCGACAGAAACGGTTGCAGACAAGACAACGACTATAACACAGTCTATATTAACAGGCTCCCTTGGACAACGTCGACAATGATAAACAAATACAAGAGGACAACACAAAATAAAACAGCGACAGAAATGGTTGCAGACAAGACCACACAACGATTATAACACAGTCGATAATATCAGGCTCCCTTGGACAATGTGAACAATGATTGACAGATACAAGAATTTCACAGCTGTAAGGCCACAAACACAATAATGCCCGCAAGTTCAGCAAAGTTCAAAATTATGATACGACAAATCATGAATAATACCGTGAACATAAAAAAAGTTTTTTTGGACATACGCCATTGCGGGCGAATGTTGCCGTAATGCAGAAAAGCCCATAGTTAAACAAAAAACAAAGGAAGAAAAGCTTTCCTTCCTTTATTTTATGTTCTTTATGTTTTACAGTGGGATTATCTGCAATATGGCAACATTCGCCCGCAATGGCGTATGTAAAACAAAACACAAAGTAAGACATATTTTCTTCCTTTATTTTTATTTATTTATTTATTTATTTGTTTTATAGTGGGATTATCTGCAATACGGGAACATTCGCCCACAATGGCGAATGACCAAAAAAACTTAAATGTTCATAATACGAACCCATTACAAGAATCGTTCAAACATCACGTGAATAACACTGATACATTATTACAATACAGACACCGTCAACTCAGGTATATTAAAATGGTAAAGTGCTGCTGTTAAGCTGCCGCGTGAACTATTGACATCACCATAGTGCAAAATAATGAATCAGGAGTTAAACTAGCTACATTTATCACTCCTCTCAGCTATGAAAACTGTGATAACTGACAGCGCCTTTTCTAAGGTATGTCATGTGGGTGAAATTTTTCTGATAACTTAATGTGCTGAATGTATTCTCATTGAAGGAATTAAAATGCTACTTATTTATTGTAGCTAGTGTGTTGATATTCGCGGGTGTTTACTCTGAACGCACTTCACATTTGCTTGGTCTCACTTAACGATACTACTACCATTATCTCTGTAGCTCTCAGCATAAAGAGATTTTCCAAGAACTTAAGGTGGCCGCCTGTCCAGGCCGCGAGCAGAGCTTCGGCCGTTACAAGATTATAAACTGCTCAGCGTGCATATGTGATGCACTCAAAGAACGTTACACACGTGTATCACGTATCCATGTAACGCTATAGTTTAATTTTACGCTGACGAAAACTGCGAAAATGGGTGTTTATGTGGTCATTTTTGGTATATAAACTCTCGACGCTGAATATTTTAAAAGTGAAGTGAGTATATTTTGGTTAGCCCTCAACATCTAGGTCTTTAGCGCTGGTGTAGAGTGACTTGTTGTATGAAGTGGCGCCGAATGAAGAGGCGGTGGAAACGGGAGATCCCCGAGAAGACCCGCCAACCAGTGACATTGTCCGGTACGATTCCTAAATTCGAAAATCCGTGGACCGACCTTGCTGGGAATCAAACCAAGATCGCCTTGGTGGAATGCATTGCTCTAGCCACTACACCAACCGCGGCCATATCTTTAAAAACGTATACGTAGGGACTGAAAAATTCCTCGAATTCAATTACCTGCAGGCTAGAATCCATTTTACTATGCATACTCACGTCTCAACTATTTGTTCACTAGCTGCTACTCAGTGGAACAGCAGATAATGAATGAATAGACGGGGCCTGAATATGCATAGTACAATGGATTCTAGCCTACAGGTAATTGAATTCGCGAAGTTTCCTAGTACCTAAGTACACGCCATGACAAATCACACTCATCTTTAACATTAAGTGATAAAATAATAGGTTAACCACTTAATGTGTCATAAATGTGAGTTATCTGAAAGAAGACTACCCACAAATTCTGAGACCTGCGCCTAGAGGCTACAGGCAGACGTGATGCGCGTACGATGTCGCCCTTATTGCTTCCGCACGTCTGGGCTTCGAGCGGGCAAAATGAGTTCACCCAGTTGGCTACCTTGATGTCTCGCCGACAGCGAAGTAATTAGAAGACGGACACATTTGTTTTCTTTGGAAATACCGAGAAAGCGGCGAAGCTGGAAATCTCAGAATTCACATTCTTATAGACCTGGGTTTGGTTCCATATACACTCCAGAAAAATTTCGGAATAGTTCCTTACAATGAAAGGTCATGGACGATTCCTTCCACGTTTCCTGTCCACTCTACATCCACAATGCATGACGTGAAGCGTTATGGCCGCTGAGTCTGCTGTACACAGATTGTCAGGAATCAGCTCCAGAGATAGTTGTAAACTCTGGAGACAGTTGTCTGATAGACGTCATTTAGCTATGTTTTACACCTGACACAATATTGTGGTCTGCCCTACCAACGACTTTACTTTTGTGTGATTCGTTTATTGTGTTCAAATTTTCAAAATGGCGGCCAATATAATATATTTAGCATTGTAATACACATCCTAAGAAAAAACTTTTTAGAATTTTATCAAACTTGGTACACATATAGGCTACTGCATACAAAGTTAATTCTACTTTTGTGTGTTTTGTTTATTCTGTGTTCATAGTTTCATAATAGTAGTAATTTTTATATATTTCTTGCATAATGTGCCTTATCTGACGAAACATTTTCAGGAATTTCGTCAAACTTGTAACACTAATTACATACAATGTTGACTTGACTTTTGTGTGTCTTATTCAGCCTTCGTAATATTTTGAAAACGGCGGATATTTTTTATCTTTACGATAGAAAGACATCTCAGAAAAAAATTTTTCCTTCATTTTATTAAACTAAGTAGGCTACTCGTATATCACCTAGTAAGCTGATTATTCTTTACTATATTTCGTGTATCATACGTCTAAATCAATATTGTTATTTTACATTCCCAGATATCGTAAACTATTTTACTTTCAGGGTTAATATTCACCTTCTATGATGACAATAGGCTTATGAGTTATTCTGGTAACATCTTGTAGTTTTTATATTTGTACAAAAATTTCTTGCTTATTTGACATATTTGTGACAAAATTTTGTTTAAATTAAATATTTTTATCCCTTATAGTTTTTGCGTAGTTGCCCGTAAATATCAAAATTTGCGTGTTACAATTTTCAGTACGACATTAAATCAAACTGACATACCAAACGGAAGAAATTCACAGTGAATAACTATGTTGTAGGCTACAAGGTCTCATATTATACATAACCACAAAATAAAATATTTTTGTATTAAAAAAACGTTGAATTTTAAAATTTCTATTTTATTTCAGAATTTTTACTTAAATGCGAAAAAGTTTTTTATATAGAACAACTTATAACTAGAGATGATGGTTTATCGCGGGAAAACTTGACTATTTGCTAGGCTTCAACGTACGTTCAACTTATCAAAAGATTACTGGCTTTTCATTGTACGCGAAGCTACTGCCCTATTTGACTAAGCCAATAAGAATACCGCTATTTTAATATTTGATGCACGTTATTGGTCTATAGACAGCTACGTTGTGTCAGTGTTTTCAAGGCTATGTTGGCACAAAACATTTTCGCGATATACCATCATCTCTACTTATAACATATAACATTGTTATTCACTGTGAGTTTCTTCAGTTTGATGTGCCAATTGGCTTTATTGTCGTACTGAAAATCGTAACAAGCAAATTTAGACATTTACGAGTCATTATGCAAAAACTATGAGGGATAAAAATAATTAATAAGAGCAGAATTTAATCAGATTTTCTCTCTGAAATGAAAAAGACTATATCTTGTACAAATACAGAAATACAAATATGAGAATGGAAATTGCTTTAGAACGTGACCTTAAGGTCGAAAGTTGCAGATAGTTTTCCTAAATCTGGTCCACGGGATTAGCTGCCACCAGGATATCAAATATTAAGACGGTGTCTTCTCGACCCACGTGTTGAATTTTTTATTTCTAAAAAGTATCAGTTATTCTTTCTGGCATATGTAAAAAAATATTATAGTGTCATATAAGATTAGTCAAATGTCTTCGGTACAAGTCGCCAAATTTGCATACGCATTACCCAAAAACTCTACAAATAAATGCGAGGATATATTTATAATTTGAAAAAATATCTGACTAATAACGTCATCAATATTGGTCAAATGTTATGGCTTTATGCGTTTATAGCAAGGTAATGTATTTTACCGGAGCGCGATAATGATGCATTTTTGATATGTGCTTCTGAACAACCTAACATGACAAAAAATTCCAACATGGCTTTTGATGCCCAACATTTACGACTCGTCCTGTATACATCTCACCGCACGATACTTGGTTTAAATAGCGTAAGGTCACATTCTTATTTAAAATGTATGTTATTTATAACGAATTGTGTCATTGCTGGATCAGGGGAGTGGCACAGCAATTCAGGGAAATATTATCTCTCCCTTACACATATTCCCTGACCGCTTTTCTGAGAGGCCGGTTCTGCGAAAAAAAAAAAAAAAAAAGGGGGGGGGGGAGTACACCCGCATCTCAACACGCTAAAATCTTTCTGTCCTTTGACAAGGAAAATCCTCGGAAACCAGTTGCCAAAGAAATTTCTTGTAAAAGTTCAGATGTTGTTCTTGTAAAGACTCAACAAATGTTTTTTTTTTTAATTACAAGGTGTATACTTTTCAATTGTATTTGCAATAAGGAAAAATTGTATTTTAAATGTTTATTTTACCCTACTCTTGATATGAAATTATTTATTAAATAACTTTTGATCAAATAATTTGTATGCGTAAACTCTGACCAACCTATAATTTTGGTAGATTACAAATTTTTCTTAAGTGTTTTTCCATAGAAATTCCTTGTAACTTTACAAACAAATAATTTTAAAGGAAATATTTTACTACATTACAAAAATTTGTAGAATTACAAATAAGTGGGTTGTAATTTTTACAAAATAAATTATTTACAATGAAGAGGAAGGGGTCAAACGTCCTAATGGGACGATGATTTATAATCTCGGCAAAACTAATAGCTAAAATAGTGCTGAGCTGGTGGTTACCCCTCCCATCAGAATCTTAAACGCTGAATTCCTGAGAAGATATTTTATTCGCGTCGCGTCTGTCGTGCTATTGTGATTCCAACATCAAGCGTTTCAAACATAATCCTAGTAGAGTTTCGCGAGAACCACTATTGCTTGCAGGCTTCTAGACAAAGAAAACCTGGTAAAATGTCTGAGAAATACTTCCTTAACCTCAGCAGGTTAATTAATATAAACCTTTCATATTCGACACCACAAGTCTCATGGTTCATGTAAAAAGCTGTTAAAATAAATTTGACAGACGAGTCAGCTCAGTGAGTCAGTTGGTCAGCGTTTAACATCTAGGTCATTAGTGCTAGTGGGGGACAACATGATGTATGCAGCCGCGCCGGAATGAATGGCGGAGGATATGAGAGATCCCCGAGAAAACCCGCCGACCAGCGGCATCGTCCGGCACGATTCCCACATGCGAAAATCCGGGGACCGACCACGCCGGGAATCAAACTCGGATTGTCTTGGTGGGAGGCGAGTGCTCTGACCACTCTACCACCGCGGCCCCTACAAGTAAGCTGAGATGAAAGGTTATCTCGGAGGGCTGTTCCAAGAGTTGCAATTGTACTTTTGACGTTCGCATCTGTCGGTTTTTACGTTCTATGACACTGCAAGAATTGCGCAGAGACTGTGTCTGGAATTCCCGGCAAGGAGATGTCGACCCGTCGGGACATTCCCTTTTGAAGAGTGGCACAAATTCAACCGACGGACTTTTTGTTTGATTTACTACCCCCTCGCAGAGTTTAAACTGGAAAAATGATGTTATATGAGTTAAGGTAAGCCGGGTACCCACAAAGAGTGACTTGATGCTGGCAGGTTTACTGCGTTAGGAAATAGCCAAGTTAAAAAAAAATAATAAAATTAAGACATATGCATACATAAAGACAGACTTCCTGTCATTGTCAGGTTGACTCCAGTTCGTTATGCATGGAGCAAAGATGATCTCTCTCAGGGTCACAGAACGTACGTGCCGTGTGGCAACCTGGCCGTAATCGTGTCACAACAGCAACTTGTCTATAACAATAACACGGTCACAAATCTCACTTTACTATCAGTAGATATATGAAACAACATAAATCTAAAAAAAAAAAATCACTCTCGGCATATGATTATCTGGCCTACTCTCCATCACCACACCCTCTTGACATCACAACTGCCGCCAAAACACTCGTCGCTCTGATCGGCAATAAAGTTTCCAACACAAATCGGACAGTTACGTTACACAAAAAAAGAACATTGAACTAACATGATAAATGTGATTCGTGATGAAATGAGTACTTCGCAAATAGTAGTCAATTTTTTAAGTTCAGATAATTTAAAGATTCCTGTCGATTTTTAACATAAACAAAGCATTTGAATTAGTTATCGATGTATTGAGACAGAAGCGTACTCAAAAGTCAATGCGTGAAATCAAAATAAATATTACTTTTTTATTATTATACTCGGCAAGACGATCTTCGAAAATGCTCACTTTATCGCAATTCACCTATAGCGGATAAATGTAACTGGCGATCAGCAAACATGATACAAACAGCAACATTACTAAGAAATAACAACAAAACGCAGTAAAATTTCTATTTATCGTTTGGCCTCACATTTATACCAAACAAGGGACACGAATTAACTGAGATGGAGAGATTCTTAGTATTGCACCTTACGTGCATCAAAATTATTTTGCTCTTATGTATATATATTCATGAGTCCATAATACGTTACAACGAGGCCAACGGCCAATGGAAGGTCTTAGTCAATACACAGAGCATAAGAATCCTCTGAGGGACATAACTGTACAATTCACACGCGATTAAGTTAGATTGCAAAGTAGTTGGACGTGTTCCAAAATTACATGTATAACCTGTTGCCCTGGATGATACCTGTGCTACCACATTTGACACGAAAACAAACATGTTGCAAACACTAGTGCAATGAACGCATCCCTGATCACTGATCTGGCAGAACTCGAGTACACAAACGTCAGAGCTAGTATAATCTCAAACGAGAAAAATGTTAGGTATAATCAACTATTTTTACGTAAGTACACGGTCGAATAATTATTACAGACCCGGAAATTTCGTGGATTCAATTGAGAAGACGTTAGATTTCAAACACTTATACATATTAATTACTTTCGTGATTGGGTCATCGCATCGTTACTAAAACTCTTTCATTAAGACTGTGAACCAATGGCACACCGGCTTGAAAACACTCTGACAGCCGCACTAACTTGTCAGATATACAACTGGCCACTCACTGGAGCAGCAGCCTATGTACAAGTAGCTGATGACGTAGTGTACACAGGACTGTGGAATACAGACAGCTGGTCGCTGAACCCGCACAATTTCCGGGTCTCTAGTAACTACGTATGTTTAATTGGATTAAACCCTTCTGAGTGAGCTATATCTGCCTGGCAAACAAATAGTTGATACAAGTTTTGAATTCTTTGTTTCGCCATTCGTAAACACATGTAGGCTACGGTGGATTTTTATCCGTACAGAGTCCAGAAACTTTATTCATATGCAATTAAACCTCACGTCGTTCGTTAGTAATTGTGTGGACGAGAGATACGGTAGTAACTACATACCGCGTGATTACAAATATTGACTGCCATATTGAATGACAGCTAAAAATTTCACGACTACCTCAATTTTACTTGAAGTTTCTGGCAGTGCAGGACATCTGGTCAGCTTATGTAAGTACAGTCACTCAGTGGCGGCTCTTGGGTTGTTGCCAGGTGGGGCTGTAGATAGTCGGAATTGTATATACACTCTTGATGACCACGCCGTAGACCAACGACCAAGATATATTTGCCGGCAACTAGATATTTTGTGACCACTCAGTAGTAAGGGGCACCTGCACGTCAGCGTGTCAGTGGATGTAGAGTCAACCAGCGCACAACCTTGTACAGCTCTTGGCAACTGCAGCGCTACCTGACAACAACCCACTAGCCGCCACTGCAGTCACGATATTGTTGCGGAAGTATGTTTTGAACCATTTAGTTTCACTGCCTTATGCACACATCTGCAGCCTTTCTTCATGGTAAGTGAAAGGAAGTTTTGACTCTCGCTTGTCTTCGATTTCTACTGGCAAATGACAGACATATAAAATCACAATAGACTTATTCTGACTGGTGGTGCAGTCAAATTAGAGACTATGTCTGAACAAAGATACGCTTGCCAATACCCACGAAGCAGACCTGCCGATCTGTTTGTAAGGTACTGAAATAAAATTGTGTAAAAACGTTTTCGCCACAAAATTATGGCAATATCTATTAGTAATGTTTGTAGTCCAAGCTGTTTCGAAAGCCGACAGTAATTTATTTCTTGCATAGCAGAGAGAAACGTTGGTTGTGTTGCCTTCGTCCCTTTTGTCCTGTCGTGTGCGCCCGACTTCTGTGTTTCTGTTCATAATGGATGTAGAACGATAACCTCCATTCCAAACCCCGTGGAAACTGTGTCTTTCTCTCAGTACTCTGGCACCTTTGTGTTCATTTTCTAGCAATATTAATTAATGGTGTTCGACTGCGATACAATTGTAATTTTATATTGTCATGAGATAGTGTTAGTTTTCCGGACAATACTTTTGACTAAAATCTCCTCTTATGAAACAATTTTAGCTCTCATAGTTTTCTCATACTGGTGCGTCAAAGCCAAATTTTGTATGTTATGCTGCCACGCAAATAGTGGAAACCTTTTGATTTACTTTTTACTTAAGTATAGTAATTCACAGTGAAACAAACATACCATGACTATGTAACAAAATTTAAAAAAAACTTTCGGTGAAATATTTTTGTATTTTAAAAAATTACAGCAAATCCCCGTATTTCTGCGATTTTTTAAAAAATTCAAAATGTTGCATCGTGTGTTTCTAAACCTTTTATTACGTAGCACGTGGGGTTTCAGTCAAACGTGAATTATATAGTTTAAGTAAGTCAATTGGTTTTCACAATTTGAATGGCAGCATAACATGCAAATTTTAACTTTGTCACACAAATATAAGGAAACCATGCGAGTTCAATTGTTTTGTGAGAGAAATTCGTACTCACAAGTATCATCTGCAATACTTACACAATTTAATAAAAATATAAAATTATGATTTTTTTTTTTCGCTATAACACTCTCGAGTATGAATACGTATCTTTCAGTCATTTCTTTCTACTGGACGGCGCAGAGGGGCAGAGCAAGAAAGAAATAATTTTTAACTCCAACTTCCTGACTCATTCACATGGTCACTGTTGCCACAGAGACAAGGCTGTTATCTTTCATCAGCGCAAAGTGGCTTTCCAGAGTACCTGGCAGTGCGTATATTTGCGTAGCGCTCGCATGTCCGCTTGCTAATGAAATCGACACCGTTTTTTTACCCCTATGTTTACCAACGCACTCGTGTTTCATACTTTCTCTGTCTACAACAGAACCTGCATCACTTTTCCTCGGAAAACACTTTCTATTGTAACATATAAAGTGCGGAGAGTATTATACGTAACTTCACCTCTCTCACTCATACACCAGACATGAGCTTATTGGGCTCGCAATACTATAACGAGAAATGTCAGTCCTTGCCCAGTCTACAAAATTATAATATTTCTAAGAAACAAAGTAGCACATGGAAGTTTACTCTCAGGAACTTTATATTGTTTAAATTTCAT
>PNEQ01028676.1:0-19599 GCA_003012365.1 Medauroidea extradentata | reverse complement strand
ATCGTCGTCTGTTTTTAGCTTCTTTTCTGGCGGCTTTGAAGCGCCACTAACAAATCGCCACATATTGTTGGAAAACCAGTCTTAGGTGAAATCACAGGTAGAATTATTGTTTCAGGGAAAAATGTGACGTATACATTTTACCCGCAAATCAAAATAGTATTTAGAACAATTACATGTTCGAAAACGTCTTCAGTGTACCTATGTAAATAAATAAGTAGCCGCTACTTGTAAATAAACAGTACTGCCCATGCCACTGAACGACTCAAATAAATAGGAAAAAAAAACTAGTCTTGGAAAAGCAGAACGTACCCACGATAAATACAAACTTACAAATACTTTACTCTCAAAACAATAACGTAGATTCAAAGTGCTATAACGGAAAAAAACCAAACAATAACAAATACTGAATGGCCACTGGCCAGCTCACTGAAGTCTCACGGCCAGCTTGGCGCTGGCACGTGCTATATATCACCGAACTTTCTGTTTAACAAGAATGAAACACGAATAGTATGCGGAAAATTCAAAAGCTAAAATTTAAAAAAATAATTATGATTAATATTATTTACGCTAGCCTCTGTAAAACACAATAATTAAAATACCAGTTGGTAAATTTTCAGGCTTGATAAAGTTGGCTGTATTGCTAATTACACCGAGTTTGGAAAATGGCGTCATCTACAGTGTTTATATTTACGTGCACGTGAAAGGCTTATTATATAACGATAACGACATTAATATGAACGAACGGGTTTGTTGTATTTACAATTTGTAAAATAAATTAAGGTACCCAGAAATAAAAAAAAACTGGGTTCTTTGAAAATTTGATGTTGAACATTTGTGAAAAGGCTACCTGTCCGCCCGGACAGGCATATTTGATTCGGTGCCTGTCCGAACGAATATTTACCTGTCCCGGACAGGCGTTAAAGTCGAACCCTGATTACCCTGTACTTTTCTTGGAATAAATCCTTCCAGCAGTCTGTACAATATAATAACTTAACTTTTCTAGTCATCATCATTTATCCAAAACCTTTGTTTATGTATGTGAGTAGCACCCCGAGATTTTGATTTTGTTCTTGAGAAAAAAAATGTGCATGTGGTATAGGGGTAGATACAGTACCTTACTCTTCACTTTCACTAGAAACCCTGCTATTAGGCACTTACCAATTCTACACCTCACTCCACAAAAACATTACAATTACTTTAAGGTTTTCAAAACAAGTAGTACATATGTACACTGTACAGTAGGGTGAGCTGAAAAAAATTAACTTTTTTTCTTCAAAGTGCCATAGTGCGGATTAGTTGCCTACTATGGTAAGAAGAAAAACTGCATAAAGAAATAAAAAATTTGTTAGTGTCCTCCGATCACGCAACGATACCAAAGATCATTAGAAAAGGACCAAATTCAATATTTCTGTCTATTTTTCAAATATGAGATGAACTTTTTTTTTCCGAACTGCTAAAGTGCGGAAAAATTTCCTCTTAAAATAATAAGAAAAACAGTGTAAAGAAATAAAAAATCGGTTGATAGCTTCCACTTGCACATCGGCGCCAAATTTTATAGAAAAAAACCTAATTCAAAATATTTTATGAAATTTTTAATGTCTGTGATTAACATGAGATAGTTGAAGGTCTTTATGTTATGACTGAATCAAGTAAAATGTTTCAAAAAATTATTATTAACATCCCAATATTTATTGGGTGTCCAAAATTTGAAAAATGGAAATTTACCAAATTTTCAAGTTTCATTGTGCAGCTCTTCGCTCATTCTGTCTGAACAAAATGACCGATAACTCACTATGAAGATCATTAATTCTGACACTAAATCCATCAGAGAGATCAAAAAGTTTCCCTGTCAAACGCAAGCATTCGAGACATGTGTCAACTTGTGACAGAGGCCTCAACTAAAGTATGTGGTTATGCAGCAAGAGATGGCTACATCAGATCTACACTGTTTTCACGATCAGTTATGCCCGATTTCTCAAAAAAAGTCAGACTTTAATTGTGTACATACTGAACTGGGGGTTCGGATACGCACAGAACTTAGCATGTAATGGGCTCCTTGGCAAGGAATCTATTGTGTTACTTGGCCAAGCCATATTATCTGGAACTTATGTGCTCGTGTGTGTGGCGGCCAGTGTAAGCTATGAAAAGATTTCGTCGCCGTTCCTGACTATTTCAGACACTTTCAGGTCCAGTCGGCTGTCTTCGTGCTCCCTCCCTTCTTCCCCTCTTCCCTCACCTGTGATGCTCGGCCGGCCTTCCGCCTCTCGAGCAAGCTACCTCCCGGCAGTCTTGACGCCGCCTTCGACTGGGCTAGTTCTGGCTGCTCCCTCATCGACACTCCGCAGGCTACAATGCGTACGGTAAGTTTTCAGTTTGCGTTTTAACCTTGTTTATTGTGAGTCGTACGTGCTGGGTGCTTCGACTACCAGTGCAGTAAATCGCGCGTCTATTCCTTTGCATTTAACTGTTTTTCGACCGCATTAACCGTCTGTGTGTCGATGGGGACCGCCCGTTTAATGTATCTTGATTCAGCCGTGGTTAAGAATCGCCTTCCGCGGCGTTATATTGATGTACCTGCTTTTGTATTGCTGTCATCGCGCTTGTGCGCTTGTTGTACTCCTTTGGCACCGAATAAATCGTGATTTTTGTAACCGAACTCGCCACTCTTGTACCCATTCATTTAGTGTGACCCCTCGGGATCCCGACCCAGTTGTATAGCATGCCGTTAGACAGCACAATTCTACTGATTAAAAGAAACTGTGAAAGTAACCTTGAATCAGAGAATTAATCCTAGCAAATGTTTGTAAATAGTTGTAAAACTGTAAAATAACATGTGAATACTCCCACATTTTGGATGGTTGGCTGGATAGGATGTGGGTGGAACTCAATGTGCAGCCACCTCCTCGTGGTGATTTCTGGGTCATTTTGTTCAGACAGAACGGGCGAAGAGCTGCACAATGAATCTTGAAAAATTTGGTAAATTTTCATTTTTCAAATTTTGAACACCCGATAAATATTGAGATGTTAATAATATTTTTAATGATATTACATGATTCAGTCATAACTTAGAAACAGTGTAAACTATTTTGTGTTAATCTCAGGAATTAAAAAATACATAAAATATTTAGAATTTTGTTTACTTCTATAAAATTTGATATTGATGCGCAACAGGAAGATATCAACCGGATTTTTATTTATTTACATACACTAGACCCCCGATTTTACAAATACTCACCGTTCCTCTCATCGCATTCGTAAAATCGCTACCTTCGTAAATTTGATAGCGGCTTATTTTTGCCCCCCCCCCCCCCCTTTTAACTTAACAGCAAATTTTAAAATTGCCTTTTTTCTGCAAAGTGTCTCTAGGCCCCGACTTCCGTAGCGTTTTGCGGGAAATTAACTAATGTAATAATGTAAACATAAATTGATATCAGTAGCCAGACGTCACACTGTCGAGCGGTAGATATGACCGACCCTTGTCCCCAAAAAATGAGAAAATCGAGATTCCGAGTGTCTTCTCCCGAGCTAATAGCCCGACTCCCGTAGCATTTAACGGAAAAATAAAGCAAGTGATAGTTTAAATATAAATTTATATCAATAGTCAGACGTCTTATGATCAAAAGAACACCGCTAAACAATAGATATGACCAATCCTTTTCCTAAAAAAAATGAGAAAATCGAGATTCCGAGTGTCTTCTCTAGAGCGAATAGAATGACTTCCGTAGCATTTAACGGAAAAATAACGCGTGATAGTTGAAATATAAATTTATGTCAACAGGCAGACGTCTTACGATCAAAAGAACACCGCTAAACAATATATATGATCGACCTTTGTCCTAAAAAAAAAAAAAAGAGAAAACCGAGCTGTCGAGTGCCTTCTCACGAGCGAATAGCCCGATTTGCGTAGTGTTTAATGGAAAAAAAAGTAAGAGGCATTCCTAACTAGTAAAATGCCCTTGTAAATTATTCACCAAGGAAAGAAGGAATAAGCGGATGTATTTATTCATTGCGCAGTTTTACATAACTTAACGTAAAAACATTCCCTCGACGTTGTTGATGAATTGTACGAGAATGTAGATACTAGTAGCGTGCAGAGCGGACAGATAGCGCAACTGTACGAACGTTCACAAGATGGTAGATAGATAGCGGCACCGTAGCATATACCGACGTTGTTCCAAAAACGCCATTTTGTGACGTTCTTACCTAAAATCGTCAAGAATTACACGTATAAGTGATTGAAAATGATCACTTTCACAGTCAGTATATACGGTAAAAATAAATTAGGAGTTCCGGGATTACGTAATACACGAACGTCTATCTATTTTCAAAGTTCGACATAACCGGAGACAAATTTTTCTACACTTGGATAATAGGTAGCGCTATTATCGTGCTCACTTGTGAAACCCACGTTTTACGACACGCAGTAACACATTGTTTAAGCAAATTATGCGCCAAGTTAATTGTTTTAAGTACGTATGGTGTTAACGCAGTAAAGAAAAATATCACGCTATTATTTATAGGGTTCGTGTAAAAAAGTAAACGCATTCGGCGCGAGACGAGAGAGATATAAGACGTCGTGAAACAGCCTAGAAGGAGGCTGTACTATAGTTAAATGAGCATATGCGCATGCGCTGGAACTTTGCGTCTATAGTACGACCTCAATATAGATCCTAACACGTCGTAGTTGGAGACAGGCCGGCCAGCTTGGCACAGGCACCGCTGCCGCGGCGCGATTTTCAAACTGTCACTGCCACATTTTTTAACATATTTTCGCTATTTTTGTTTTATTTTTAATATTGTGACTTACCAAGTAATAACTGCAACTCTACAATTCATATTTTAATGCCGTGAATTAGATACAGTATGTTTTATTCATTGTCAACGAAATTCCTTACAATTTTTTTTATCACGTAATTTTGTTATTTTTTGAGGGTTCCTGAGATTGTATTCGTAGAATCGCTACCTTCGTTAAATCCAGGGTTCGTAAAATCGGGGGTCTAGTGTACTTTTTCTTATTAATAAAAGAGGAAACTTTTCCATACTATAGCAGTTCGGAAGAAAAAGTTTATCTTATATTTGAAAAATGAACAGAAATATTAAATTTGGTCCCTTTCTTACGAACTTTGGCATCAATACGCAATTGGAAGATATCGACCAATTTTTTTTTCTTTACGCAGTTTTTCTTCTTATTCAAGGAGGAAACTTTTTCACAGTATAGCAGTTTGTAAAAACAATTTTTTTTTTAGCCCACCCTATTGTACAGTTTTGATTGCAGTACAGAAAATTCAAAACTTACGTGATCTGAGATGGTGTCTTCTCTGCACCATGAAGTAATGGTTCCAACACAGATTCTTTATAGACTTGTGTCCACACACCGATTGGTAGTTCCGTTATCTCAACTTTGTCATCTCCGATGATACCTACTTCACCATACACTACATACTTCTGGTGGCTAATTTTCTCTATGGTACCTCGAAAACCCTTGTACCATGGGGTCTGCAAAAGAGAAATAAACAGAAAACACTTTTATAAACCTTTAAACATAAACTTGCTAATTCAAATAAATTATATGCTACTACGATATTTTGATCATGCTTTAACACAAATGTTTTAAGTACACTACAACAATTCATTCAGTCCATCACCATTAACCTCAAAATACAACCTTAAAAACTGGCAATTACTGCATATAAGTGAATGTAACTTCACTTGTTTTACGCACTGCGTCATCATGATCTTTACTCCTTCCCTTATTGCCATGATTTAACTCGGACTAATGTTTTTAAAATGAAAATATCATCCCGAGTTAACTCACGCTTGAGAGTGCTTTTAAAGTTGACAATTTTTTAACCAGAGTTTAATCATGTACAGTGAACCCTCGATAACTCGGACTAAAAGGGGGAAGAAGCTGTCCGAGTTACGATTTGTCCGTGTTATCAAGGGGTGTCCGGGGAGGTGGGGTAATCAGTCATTAATCACAAGAAACGTGAGGAAATCAGTACATTATAATTTCTACAAGGAAAAGAGGCTGCAATAAATACTGTGTTGTATATAACTATCGTATCAAGTTACAGGAGGGCCGCCATGCAGTGGGAAAATTTAACGTAATGTGGAGGACTATAAAAGAATGTCAAACAATGTGGGCAGTCAGATCTTTATTTATTTTTTTATGCTGCTACTTCTGGCTGATCCTTTTTTTTATCTCTGTGCTAGAAGCTGGCACCAGGCACCCTTCTATGACATAAAAGTTTTCGTCTGGCTGGCGACAGCCAATGTTCCTGCACGTGTGAGAGAGATAAGAAATGATCGTTGGAGATAAGCTAGGGAGGCTGCGAGCGGAAGCAGTCAAGGTCAATCGGTACAGTCTTATGCAATACAAACGCCGCATGTGACCACACGCATCTCACACAAGATATTTACATTGAAAAATACCTTATGTCCGTATGTCACAGCGCAGGGGCAGCAGCCAACTGCTAGCCTGATAGTTACTCTACCCTCCTACAAAGTTACAAAGGTATAAAAATAATTTTCCTCGTATACATGAATAAAAACGGTACTGTAATTAACAATCCTTCTGGGTCACTGTACATTATGTGAACATATTTTAACACTACTAATTTTAAAATTTTATTTTATGTATGTAAATTGCATCATAGAACACATAATTTACGGCTGTATGCTTACACAAATTGTTATATTATTATGCAATAAAATTTTAATCATGTTCTACAGAGTTACCTTATTTACTCCCGTAATCGCCGCATATTTTTGACCAAATTTTAGGCCCAAAAAATGGGGTGCGGCCATCATACAGGGTTTTCAAAAAAATTATCTTCTAAATTTTTTTGATGTACAATATAACAAATGTACATTTTTTCTATATTTTCTTGTTTGTAACGTGACCATTTCTTCTAAAATAAAGAAAAAGATTTTGTTGGTATATAGTAAACATGGAAAAATTAAGACTACAAAATCTTGTTAATCCATTCATGTGCGTCACTCAATGAAAATCGTTTAAAATTATCCCGCATAAGACGTTTACATTTTACGGTCCATTACATGTACGCTATTATTTCCCGTGAAGTAGTTTATAAACAAATCCAATCCACGCTTAAAACGCTACAACTCTCCAGACGCCGTTACGTTATCAACAGAGCATCATCAACCAGCGACCGTGACTCATCGTGTTCGGCTTGGGCATGGATGTTGTGTTCTTTCACCACCCACACTGGCTCTTGAAAACATCGTTGTTAAAGGGGTGTAAAACCTTCTCACCAATTTTTCTACATCGCAATGCAAAGCAACGATTTTTAATTTTTCTTTTTAATGTCCGGGACAATTTGTTTTGCAACCCTCAATTCATTGTATGCATGCCAGAACAAAATAATTTTCCATTTATGTGTAATTGTAACCCGTAATTACAGTCATTTCACAAGCACCACACTGAAATGTTTATTTACGACACACGTGCGTGCCTGGCTCGCAGGACGAAGAGGGAGGAAAGATAAAGAAGTGAGAGGTCGGCCTGCTGTGTTGCATCTTTACTCGCGCGACGCGCACCTCGCTAGCAACATTTTACCAAACGGAACTTGCCAGATATTTACTGTGGGATTATTAAAGGCTAAGTAGCGATTGACGAGTACGTTATAAAGTTTGATACTGTTCTAAAATATAATGTGATGAATTTAAATCCAGCAGAAACAATTTTTTATGTATTTTAACCAAGAAATTATTAATTAAAAATTACTAAAATTTTTTTAAAAATTCTGTCAGAGTTATCTGAAGTCCGGGACATCGAGGTCCGAGTTATCGAGGGTTCACTGTACTTATAAAATGACACCAGCTTTATTTGCAGTTATCAAAACTGGACTAAAACAATAATATTTTTAGACGAAAACTATGCAATTTAATTTGTGAGAGAAGAGAGATTAAGGTCAGTGCTCTCCCCAGCACAAATTTAGAGCTGGGTGGTTCACGAGATCAGCTGGGTGCATCGTGGAATAAGTTTGATAGTGTTGATGGGAATATCTGTTCCTTAGCCAGATGGCTGATTACACAAAAATCTGTCCAGTGATGTTTTTCGTTTATTTTCGTTACAAAAATTAAAATTATAAACGCAACATTTGGAAACTCAGCAACGAACATGAACATGTAAACCAATGTGCGTTGCTATTAACACTAAGGCACAGAGAAATATATATTGTTTGTATCTAGGTAGACTTCAAAAACTTTTGCTGCCGCTACCATTGCTCTGCCGCCATCTTGTCGATATATCGAGATCACGATACCGCGAACCATGGACGTGTCTGAGTTGGCATGTTTCGAATGCAAAACACGTTGAGGAATGAATATATCTGCGTGAATGTACCTATGGTCACGATCATGGCAAAAAACCTGAACTGCAAATATTAGTTCTTTTACATAGTGAAATGTGAGAAATAACCTTGAATGTCCATTTTTTCTGTGTATCCGTTATTTAAACCCTTTAAAAATTGGTGAAAACGGTTAAAATCTATTAAAACCGTATGCATGGACAAAAGTCATTACGAAGAAACAGTAATTAAAGAAAACCAGAAATATCTGGGGGTAGGGGGGAAGTACACATTTTGGCGTTTGCGCGTCAAATTACTTGCAAGAAAACATCCACCAAGTCATCTGAATTCACGCAAAATATCACTTTTACCTAATTATGCTGAAATCCGAGGAAAACATGTAATTACGTGAAATTTAGCAAGTCCCCATTTTTAGGGGTTATTAAGTATTCGTGATTTTAAAGTAATTTTTACTTGTATTTTACTTCTAGTTAAATAAATGTAATCGTTACTTACGAGTAATCGTTACGTTTTGTTTACTTAATAGATGTAGTTTCAACAAATTTTACTCTTCAAATTTAGTTCCAACCGTTTACTGACACACACCTCAGAAACTGCGTAAATTGATACACAATATTGTGCATAGACTGAAGCTATTCTGTTTGGTTTACAGTAGAACACTGGGCGCCATATTTAAATTTTAAACTATTTATTAAAAGTCAATATGGAGGCAAATGTTTTAACTTCACTAAAAATTTTTTATTTAGTTTCTACAAGGCTATACTTCTATGGCCAGTGATTGCTCTAGGCATCTTATAAAATGGCGTCGCCAAGCAATGTTACATCGACTTAATCAAGAAACCATAACTATGTGTTTCCAAAAAATTACTTCGAACGAACTTTCAGGTACACAGTCGACTGAGAATATGTGTGTTAAGTGCAAATTGTGTGTTGGCTGTAAGCTGCTGAGTTCGGCATGGAGCAGCTGGGCTAATTCCAAAATTAAAGTTTTAATGGTTGGATGAGAAAGAAAAACAAATTGCTATTCACTGCATTTAAAGGTAACTTGGGTGAATTAGATAATAAAAGTATAAATATAGCATTTCAAAAAGAGGCCCCAACTAATGAAGAAGTTTTTTAATTTACACAGTTTTAGAAGAAATAAATTCATATATTTTGAACTCTGAATTCAACTTTAAAATGCTTAGCCACTATCCCACTGTTAAAGCTGCTTTCTTGAAGCATAATACTTCTTTACCTTCAAGTGCACCAGTAACGAGACTATTTAGCACTGGAAAAGATGTATTGTCATTTAAGAGAGGAAAGATAGGAGAGAGTAATTCTAAAATGCTGTTATTTCACATTAACTGGGCAGAGTCAATTCTTTTCTCCTAGAATGATGATTTATGATGGTAAACAACTATATAAGCAAACTGCATCAATGGGGACTCAATATGTGACATGACTTCTAGTAAATAAGTTATTGTATTTAAAATGTGTGCACATCTTTGAACCACGTACTTTTCTGCTGCTACATTAGATAAAAATTTCTTCTGTAATGTAATTATTACCATGTTTTTGTATTACAAAATATATTAATGTAAATAAGAAAAGGAAAGTTTATATTAGAATGTGTATTGGAAATTCTAAAGTAAACATAAAGTAGGTAATTGTAATTTTACTGACAACTTTTGTGGAAAGTAATTTTTACATGTAATTAGTTACAATTTTGTTTAAGTAATTGTACTTGAGCCCAATTACATTTTCTGTGTACTTTTACCATCACTGTTTATAAATACACACATATACACATACGTACATACATACATTTACATACACACGTATACACACACAGCCTATCAAATGTATTGTTTAGAAAAACGAACCATTGTTATTTACCCATTCTTTAATTGCTTCAAACCTAGAACTTCAAAAATGTACGAGATTAGGACTGTAATGTCTTATTACTAGCATTAACTGATAGAGCTATAGCACTTACCATTTCCTTAGGCTCTTCACCATTTATCATAAGCTTGAGATTATCAATGATATCACGAGGGTTGTAGTTGGGGATCTTGGTCATCCAACCAGTGCCAATTCCATCAGCACCATTTATCAACACCATAGGTATGATAGGCATGTACCAGACTGGCTCTATCTTCTGATTGTCATCATACTGATACTTCAGAAGTGGTTCATCATGTGGGTGAAATATGATTCTCGCCAGCGGACTGCATTCAAACACAAACAGAGCATGTTATTACACCTGTCAATGAAAGGTAAAATTGCACTGTCTCCTAAAAAATCACAACACATGTTCAATGAACTACGTACAACTTGTCAGGGTGTTTAAATCGTAAATACGATAATTATCTGTGACATTATGCTACGTCGCATAAAAGTTTTGAGCATATGCCTATGTCGGATTTTGCAAATTACTAGCTTGTGTCATTCTGGTTTAATAAAGCACCTTGTCAGCCATTGATGCACTGGTAACGTGTGTGGGGGGAGAAAAGTAAGAAGCGGCTGGTAGTGAAGCAAGTACTGTGACTTAATTTGTGTGGGAGTAAAAGGAAGGCAGCCTTCCATATGGAAGACAAGCAAGTGGTAATCGAGTCCCGGGAGATGAACTGAGTGCTTACACTAATACAATATCAGGGACTGTTGGCAGAGACCCGCTGTGATAGCCGGTGAATTTGGGGATAGTGGTGCACTGCTGTGAGGTATTACGTTTAGCAACAATAGTAATAGTGATTTCTAAAATATACATGTAAATGCAATATTCGCACTAGAGGGTAGAAATAAGTCAGATGAACAGTATTGTTAACTATATTCGCTGCAGTTCTTCGTGAACATGACCACAAGTAAACTCTGGGTTATCAAAATACCTTGTAATGATTTCACAGTAAATAAAATTAACCACGGTGTATGGTTTGTTTGGGACTTTAGCAAGAGGAAAGTTTTATAAGCCATGTTAATGTAATATATTTGTGCTTCTTTTCTCCTGACATCTACTGTCTATTCGCGTTCAAGTGAGAGCGCACTAAGCGCTTGCATGTGATTGAAGTTAACGTCTGTCAATGAAAACACGCAATGTTCAAGTGATTGCAGCTTGTAATCAGGGGTGTCCTAAATGCTCACCAAGTGTAGTGGTAGATAATTATTGAGTGTAGAATACCATGCACGAATTGGTGGTATTTAGGTGAGTATGAACACATAAAGTCATGGGAACCTATGAGTATGAATGAGATAGCTATGAAGAACCCCGAGAAAATGACAGTAGGGCTGTTACATATTTAGATATAAGTATTGATAATTCTCGACCCCTACGATACTGAACAATGTAATTAAGTAATAGACGTTCATTAACATTATAAAAGCCCTCATTTTCAAACCATTGGTATTGTGCAACAGACAGTGTTTAGGAAACCATAAATTAATTTTTTAAATACATTCATTTCACGTTAACGATATTTACATCAAACTTTTAAGAAAACCTTCACATAAGATACATAGACACCTACCATTTTATAGACATTATGCGAAGTTAAGCTGTAATCGATATCACTCACGTTGCGCATGTTGTAGATATAATTACTATACCAAACATGCAGTGTATGCATCCATCACGATCTACGACCAATAAGTGAATAAACAGTACATAACAGCCCTAGTTGGGCGTACATGTGTTTACTTACATTCAATTGTAACAGTGAAAAACATTTACAAACGATGTTTCTGTCAGATTAAAACACTATCAGACATAAAAAGAACACTTTACTGAAACTTTATAAATTATAACTAAGAACCATCTCGATCACGTAGTCTTTCAAAATAAAAAAAATTTTAAAAAATATTTAAAAATCGGTTCATTTGTTTAGGAGCTACGATGCCACAGACATGTCAAACTTATAAAACCCCTCTTTTTGCCATAATCTTTCAATTATTTCAAACAATTACAAATAACTCAAATACTTTATAACCAAACGCTTTGAAAAAATTTTAGACTGTGTACAGTCATACGATACACAATTAAGCTAGAGTCTTTTTTTTTTTAAAATAATGTACCGTTTTCTAGCAAAAAATTATTTTCCTTCATTTTGGCTTATTTTGACAACAATATTTGTGATATTTCAGGAGAATAAATCTAAAAATTTGTTTATTGCAACAGAAAATTTCAGATACAAATGATGATATATACATGTTAAAACTGTAGGAAATAATTTTTGATATATTTCAGGCCTTAAAAAAAATACATTCACTTTACAAGTCTCCAATTAAACTCTCGTCACACTGCAACAGCGTACGCTGGTTAGTAGCTTGTACATGTTGCATGCTGTGTTTCTGAGGGCAGACTGGATGGGGCCTGTGTCGAAACACCTTGAGGGCTGGCCCATGACTCAAAGCCCGGGTTTCTCATGGTGGGAATCCCGCCGAAACTACGTCAAAGATACCTGTCCCAACTGCGTTTTTGCCCCTCGAAGCGGCCTACGTGACTCAAACCACATCCGAAACATGATGAAATGTCTATGTTTAGACCCATGTAACTCGGGAAACCCCTGGAGTTTGGCCGGAATATAAAAGCGTAGAATCGGCACATTTGGGGAGAGTTCGCTATTGGTTGTGCTAGAGGAAGGTGCTATGGTTGTGGAGATAGACTGGTGAAGACATCTTGGTGACGTCAGAGTCTACTGTGAGGCGGCAGGCGGCTACCTTCGGAGCAGTGTTGGACGAACCAAGAGGACTGCTGCGGCGGGCTGACAGGCGAAGGAGGTACGCGACGGGAGTCGAACCGAAGACCTCAAGAGTGAAGACAGCGGTGCACTCGGGGTGCTGTGCAGCACACGACGATTCATCACCATGGCGGACTATTAAGGTTGTACACTGTCATTACTTAAAAGACTGTTGATTGTATATATGACTGAATTTTATGGTGATTTGTACTGTTTAATTAATTGATGGTAGACATCTTTTGTGCTTTAATATTGAAAGTTAATTAACGTGTCTGTGACACAGTGGTAATTGTGTGCATAACTAATTGTGTTGTGAGAGTTATAGTTGATTACTGTTTTGTGTATTTCGTAGCTTTATCAGCTATTAAATCCAGTACTTAATTTAACTCTTATTTCTAATTATAAGACCTCTATCCCAAAAGAACTCATGGGAATTGTCCACATATAAAGTTATGTCTCAAACTTGTAACAATATACATGTTAAAACTGTAGGAAATAATTTTTGACATGTTTGAGGCCTTAAAAACAATACAAACATTCGCTTTACGAGTCTCCAATTAAACTCTCGTCACACTGCAACAGCGTGCGCTGGTTAGTAGCTTGTACACCCCTTACTACTTATACTAGTATCACGCACTTTTGTTTACAAACTACAACTCTCACATCTCGGCAAATGAACTATAGTGTGCAACTATAGTGTGTAACTGCGTAAGCTGTTAATTTGGTATAATAGGATTACTGCGATACTCTACTTGACATTCAATTTTTATTCCAGGGAATGAGTAGCACAAAGCTTCTTATCATATTTGCATTTTGTGCAACTTAAAGTTACGGAATAAATTGAGGTGGAGATAGACGCCTGTTGGTGGTAAGTATGTCTGGTTGTCAACCTGATGGCGTCTCCGTTTTGCCTCTGGGAGCAGAGTACATGTGGTTCTGTGAACAGAGTCTTTGATGCTAGACGTGGTCCCTGATATACATAAGAGCTTGGTCAGGTGACGTCAATTACGACCAGTATGAGATGAACTGTGGTGGCATCCCTATGAATGGTGTACAGGTGAGGAGCAGCAGGACCCTGCCCACCTCTCCTGCCCTAGGCCAAGGCGACCCACTCTCTAAACTCCCTGCCTGCCCTCTTTCAGGGAATAAGGGGGTGAATGGATTAACGTATAAAGGCAGAAATGAATTTCCAAAAAGTTGCAGAACACTAAGGGTTGGTATGCGAGGTCTCTGTAAAATTTCCCAGGGGCGACTTCAAAGGGGCTAATGCTATTGTGTCCTGGTGCCTGCTGTCAGGTACAGGGTTACGTATCGGTGTCCTCTACCCCTGTGACTGATGGCACAGCTTGGGAGGAGTCAACTATCCCAATGGGTGAGCTGTGGGATTGCGATCCCAGGTCAAGGTGCCAATCAATGATGCAAGTCCCCGACGCTATTGGGAAGGCTGGAGGGCCAAGAAATTTAAGGCGGTAATCTAACTAGACCTCAAAGCAAGAGGTCCTGGCTCGATCTGGGAAGAGGGAAGGTGGGGTACGTAAGACAACCAGCATAACAGACAAGGAGTTAGGTGGAGCTGTGTTTACTGTTAAAAAACTCATATCCCCGGTATGTACACAAGGTAGATTGACCTGTTAAACAGTTAACCTACTGCCAAATAGTACAAAGGGAGATTCATTTGAAGAGGGAAGCCTACCTGGCCGTGGCTGCGCAGGAGTCCATTCTCGTGGCGAAGGTGCAGGCCACGTAAGATCAATGCAAGTGGCGATGGCTGATGGTGTGCAGAATGACGACGCAACTGCCTAAAGCGAAAATGGAGACTGCCGAAACGACCTATTGCCTAACAGGCTGTAAATTGCTCTCTGCAAACGCCTTATGTAGTCAAACCTCTATCCATTGTTTTTCAAGGGACCAATAAGAAAAAACGACGCATTCAAGAAAATCTAAAAATGCTGGAAACACACTTCCATCCCCCCTATTAAAAAAACTACAATCATAACCTCAAATTATTTTTAATATGTTCACCACATGAAAATTTGCAATTGAAATATGTGTGTGGCGAATATGGTAGTAGCTCTATTTTATTACCGACGATCAAGTTTAATGTCAAAGGTGGCAATCCGAGAAGTTTGGCGATGTTAACATGCTTTTCACCGGGACATTTCTCTACCTCCTTTATTATTTACAGGCATTCTTCAAACGTGCAAACAGATTATGAAGGCAGCGACATTGTCACAGCAATAATATGAACACATTCCACAGGCCTTAAAATGAAAATAGTGTACTCCACTTGTAAACAAAATTCACAAAACCGTTGCTATCAAAACAGAAAACCTAACAAGAACACATGCAAGGCCAAATGTAACCTCTCCGACCCGTGCCCCAATCAACTTTATTGAAATGCGAAAAAAGGCAGCACAAATTTACATTTGAACAAAATTAATTTATACATAATACGTGTTCGATATCTATTGAAAATAATTTGGATATCAATTTTAAAAAAAAATATTTCCTCTATTAAAAAAAATACGTTTTCCTGTTGGCGGCAACATGTTTGTTGCTCGTTTAAAGAAAATATGGCAACGTTTGTGTTTATACGCACAACCTACAGTTCGTAAAAAATTTCTTAAAATAAGATGAACAATTGCCAAAAATATTTTTGAAACAATTACAGTGAAATTTAAAGTCAAAACAAACCAAACATATTACGTTCGTCCATATTTTTGATGACTATAAATGTTTGTCTTGAGCGGTTATGATACATTGTTTACACCTGTTTCTTTATAGAAGTGTATACAAGCAATGTATGAAAACGTAAAATGTAAGTTAACATTTTTCTTTGTTGACAAAAATGTCTGCACGGTCAATGCTGGAAATTTATGTGTAAATAAACTATACATAGAGGTTTTTATAACGTTATTCATATAGGCAATTTGTCGGCATCCTGAAAAACGATTGAAGGACGTGGGAAAACTAAAGAAACTGGAACGATGCAACGAGGTCAGACTGTATCCAGCTAACCGGGGATCAGCAGGTGAGGGAGCAAGCGACGATGATAGTGTCCCCGCGGACAATTCAGGGCCGGGATGCTCAGGGGTTGGGTAAGTCACCCACACTCAGACAATGCTTGGAGATGCATAGCAGATTGCCTGCCTACAGGCAGTGTTAGGACTGGCGGCTGGCCACCAAAGCAGTTCTACATCATAGAAGGGGGAAGGGTGGCTGGCAGGACTAAGAGGAGGCTCAATGGACGACTTGAAAAGAGGCAGAGCCTAGTAGTTACGGCAAGACTCACCAGAGGCGCTACTAGTAACTGTGGGAAACACAAACGTAAACAAACGTGTTTTCAAATGGACGAAGCAGCATATTGAAAGAGTTAGTACGGAAGAAATCATTGAATTACTTTAAAACTTTCGACATGAGTAGTGGTTTTAGTTTTGTAGGGAATTTGAGAAATTTGCAGGCTTTCCAAAGAAGGCTACTGTTTGTGTCATCGTGATACAAAGATGTGTGGACAACCAGAAGTGATAGTGCTGTTTTTATGAAGACGTATTGTTACCCACGACAAAAAAAATTTGTGCGACAGAACGGTGTATTTTTCTAGTGAAGAAATGGATAACGAGTTTCACGTTACACAGCGCAAACTACGCGAGTAAAGCAGGGTACGTATTTTGCAACTTACGCCAGCATTAAATATGAACCACTCATTGAAAAATGTAACATGCATGGTGGTTTCAAGGTTAGGCCTATATCAGTAAATATTATTGTCGCATAAAAAATAAGTTGGTCATGCTTTTACCATTCATATTCACGTTTAAGTATGAAATAATAATTGTTAAATTCAGAAGGCATTTAACACGTTCAAACAAAAATTGTGGAGTGTAAATAGCAAATAAATATAGCAAAGGTTAACGCAGTGTCAGACATGGCGATTTGCTAGTTTCTTACTTTTGTGGCATTTTATCGTTAAATTTGGACGGCCCTGTTTGTCTGTATCCTTTACATACAAATCGATACTATACATAATCCTTTTTAGATACAAAGTTGGGTCGCATTATAGTTTTGTCTACAAAATCTGCCAATTCGGACATGCAATAAGTAAAACAGTCGAGAAGTGTACAGGTGGAAGGCTTCACTTGGTATAATAAAATTCACACAACAGTATACAATAAAATACATTACAGTAAACCCCCGATCTAACAACACTGGATCTAACAACATTGGAGATCTAACGACATAATTTCCAGGAACCGTGGAAAAATTAATATTTTACAAATTTATCAAAGCTAAGCAAAGTGAAATAGATTGCAGTAAAACGTTAATTAAAAATAATTATGAGTACGTTAAACAATAACATAATCGAGTTATAAATTAGTGATATGCAGCTGTGAAACAAAACAAACTGTTTAAAAATGCTCGAAACTTCGGCTGGAATATAGTTGAAGTGCGCGCCGGGTGCGTAGGCCACCCGCACAACACCGACATATGTGAGACGTGATGACTAACGCTGCCTTATCTCCTCCTGCTCCCCCTCACTCCTCCTCGCTCCGTCCTGCCTGAACTTCCCTCTCACACTCCTCCACGTGTTCTTATCTCAGCTATGCAGTTCGATATGCGACGTGGCATAGCAATGGTAATTTACAACCTTTTTTGAGGAACCGTGAAAAATTTGGGTCAAAAAATTGAAAATTTAAGGAAAATCGTCCGTGTTGTAATTTCCTTTGTGAGTATTGCGCTGTAAGAAACATGCCGCTAAACATAGATACTACCCTGCCGACTGTCCACGCCAGCCAATAAACATTCACCCCCCCTTCCCCCTGAACAAGCCAGATTGTGCTTGCGCACGCACACATGAACTGCCGACTGTCTGATAGTTACGTGCAACTAGCATCCTGTCTCGCCACAAAGCTGAGTCACGTATTTGTTTTTCCTCTCCCGCTCGGCGACTCTCTCCCATGTTTCCGTGTCTTGTGATAGCCCAGGTGGATGGGGGTTGGAGATGACACATTTTTTTTCGTCCTCATTACAGCACGGCAAAAAAAAAAAAAAAGGACCAGCATTGCACTCAGTCCGTAAAAGAAAAAACATCCAGCGTTATCTCATCTTTTTTTCTCTAGCTACAGAATTGAGCTCGGCTTGACCTTGACAACTTCCGCAGTATTATTGATCACTCGTCATGTGGCTATGAAAGCGCTGCGGCGTAAAAATGGCTTATGACGCAAACACAACTGTCCCGTCGCCGTGTGCGGTATGTAGGGGTGTGCGATATTTAGAATTGATGTATCGCGATGTGATATACGGAAAATATCGCGATACGTGCGATATATCGCACTGCGATAACTATCGCAAAAAGTCGCACTGCGATGTATATCGCACTGTGATAAATATCGCAAAAATCGCACTGCGATAAATATCGCAAAAAATCGCGCTGCGATAAATATCGCAAATATCGCACAAAATCGCACTGCAATATATATCGTGCTGCGATAAATATCGCAAAAAAAAAAAAAGATTGTGCTTCAATAAATATACTACTGCATGTCCCTGATATTGAGTTTGCAATATAACTTACTCACTACACAGATTACTGTATACTCTCACTTACCAATACGTAAAACTGTTACTATAAAGATAATTAGTTGTATTAAAGCAATATTTACAGTGCATTTCCCAGACAATATTTCATAGCAAGTACTTGAAAAATGGGAAGTACTTAACGCACACTGGTGTGGTATACATAATATATTTATGCTTAAATGATTACAAGTTTGTATAACATTACATGCATAATAGAAAATATTCTGATGGCATTTAAAAAGTAACTATAAATCGGACATGAAATTAAAAAAGAAGATTTTGCCATGGAACAAATAAAGACAATACAATTTTAAAAGCAAAAAATGAAATACTATACCTCTGTACTCTATTCATGTGTATATATCATCTAGTTAAACAGAATGGCAATATTTCACAAAAAAAAATATTTTTTAGTATATAGAAAAAAACTATTAAACATAAAGTAATCTAGGTTTTTCTTGTTAAGGTAACACTGACAGTAATATTTTAAGAAACACATATAAACATAATTCTTTTGTAAGATTTAGTAATTAATTCTTTCTCGTATTAATGAATACAAGTACAGTAATACTGTACTTAACATTTTTTGGAAAAAAAAAAATCCTTTTTCCTGATAAAATTTTTTAGTTTACAGCAATTATTTTTAATATCGGTGTACTCAGAAGGAATTTTTGTCTGCCAAGATCTCACTGTGTCAACTCGATAATTGTGAGTGACTTGCTGGCAAGAGGATTAAAGGAGTAAAGTATCTGAAAAGTGTAATATATATTTGTATATCATACTGTGGTGCTACACTTAATACACATCTGCCTCTAATCTCCCTGGGGTTCGAATATTGGTTCGCTCGGCTAGCTGGCTCAGTTCAGCGGTAGATACACAAGTCTTCTCTCTTCGTCGTGGGCTCGAGACGGCAAGAAACGGAAAAACTCACTAAATATTCATGCAGCCATGCTGGCACAAGGATAACTGCACTAAATAAA
>PNEQ01028675.1:0-19570 GCA_003012365.1 Medauroidea extradentata | reverse complement strand
ACTGACTACTACAATCTGACTGCTACAAACTGAATGTTTCAAACTGACTGCTACAAACTGACTGCTACATACTGACTCCTACAAACTGACTACAACAAACTGACCGCTAAAAACATACTCCTACAAACTGACTGCTACTAACTGACTGCTACAAACATACTCCTACAAACTGACTGCTACAAACTGACTGCTACAAACTTACTGCTACAAACTTACTGCTACAAACTGACTGCTACAGACTGACTTCTATAAACTTACTTCTATAAAATGACTCCTCCAAACTGACTGCTACAAACTGACTCCTACAAACTGACTCCTAGATACTGACTGCTACAAACTGACTGCTGCACTCTGACTGCTACAAACTGACTTCTACAAACTGACTGCTACAAATTGACTCCTACACACTTACTGATACAAACTGACTACTACAAACTGACTGCTACAAACTGACTGCTACAAACTCACTGCTGGAAACTGACTGCTACAAACTGACTACTACAAACTGACTGTTACGAACTGACTGCTACAAACTGACTTCTATAAACTGACTTCTATAAACTGACTGCTACAAACTGACTGCTACATACTGACTAATACAAAATGACTACTACAAACTGACTGCAACAAACTGACTGGTACAAACTTACTGCTACTAACTGACTACTACAAACAGAATCCTACAATCTGACTGTTACAAACTGAGTTCAATAAACTGACTTCTATAAACTGACTCCTACAGATTGACTACTGCAGACTGACTGCTACAGACTGACTGCTACAAACTGACTGCTACAAAGTGACTGCTACAAACTGACTGCAATAAACTGACTACTACAGACTGACTGCTACAGACTGACTGCTACTAACTGACTAATACAAACTGACTGCTACAAACTGACTCCTACACTCTGACTGCTACGAACTGACTCCTACAAACTGACTGCTACAAACTGATTACTACAAACTGACTGCTACATACTGACTGCTACAAACTGACTGCTACAAACTGACTGCTACAAACTGACTGCTACAAACTGACTGCTACAAACTGACTGTTATAAACTGACTCCTACAAACTGACTGCTATAAACTGACTCCTACAAACTGACTGCTACAGACTGACTACTACAAAATGACTGCTACAAACGTACTGCTACAGACTGACTACTACAAAATGACTGCTACAAACGTACTGCTACAGACTGACTTCTACAAGCTGAGTTCTAAAAACTTACTCCTACAGACTGGCTCCTACAAACCGACATTTAACAATTCGAACTTGTCGTAGATTAGTTTAGAAAATTGCTGCACGAAACTTCTCTTTGCTCTTGCAAATCTTCAAGTGCATAGCCAATTTGTCACGACGAGCGAAACAGATACTGCAGTAGTGGCACTCAAGCAGATTTCGTTCCATGTTGTGCTCACAACCTGCTTCATGTCGACGAGTATTACGAAATTAGACGAACTGCTTCTTGTAATACTTACAGCAGGAAGCCTCTTCTCTCTTGATGTTGCTCTTACATGGTACGTAAGTGCTTCATCAGGTCGTCTTTGCGGGTGATTGATACACCATGCCGCTCACAGATCAGTCTCTCTTCACGGTACGGATTGAAGTCGCAGGTCTTCTCATGTCTCAGCATTTTATTTCGCAAAGTAAAGACTTTGCTACAGAACTTGCAGTAACTAACCTTAAATGACGAATACTGCCCATCCCTTTCTTTAATTCGTTCTTTTACAAACCAGGTAAACCTAACCTAAAATCTCTTGATGCTCTATACCTAACCTATACCTTTGAAGAATTCACTATTCACTAGCTAAATAACGCGATGAGCTCAACTTAGCACACTTAATAATCACTCGAAGTAGGCTGCGCGTACAGAGATAGTACTCGGACGACATACAAATAGCGAATGAGCTTGGAACTTCGTGCGGCTGTTTATATACCCTCGTTCTCACCTCTTAACTTATTTCGTACACCATATTTACATCAATCGGATATATGTACACATGTTAGGTCACGTTTTCATTTAGGACAGTCGCTTGAATGTTATGTAGCCATTTAGACATAAACTTTTTTTTAATTTTTTTATACGTGAAAAGTGGCCTCTAGCTTCCGCCCACGGCCAATAACTTTAATCAATAAACGAAACAAGTCAATAAATAGAACCAATATCCATTAAGAGAAAACACTATCAAACTCTAGAAACTTCCAGGACATCACAAACACGTAATGTGCCGAATTCCCGACACAGGATCCAAAAATCAGAACCGTCCACGACGGCGGCTGCTGAAGTACACTTTTAAACATAAACATATGACGGCTAGCATTTCCAGACGTCAAGTTACCACTGTTAACATTCTAAGCGATATAGAATTTTGAAATTGTGACGTGAAACTCGCTGACTACATAATCGCATGGCTTGCTGATTTCTGAGTATTTGGCAGTTATAAGTTCCGTGAGTTTACATACAGAGTACATACTCGTTTATAGGTTACTGTTATATAAATACATTGGCGCAGAATTTTTTTATTTACCGTTTTTCTATCACGTAATTTTTTTTTTTAGTTTCTTCACCTCTCCAAATTACATTATCAACGGACACTGTGTTAAGTACAGGAATTACGTATTAACTGTTTGTAGCTTCTGCTTTTCGCTTTCGATGTGTTGTGAGTGGAATATAAACACGAACACTATGCTAATGTACTGGGTGCGTTCTGTACCTAATGCCAGATTTATTCTTGTTAAAATTGTTAAGTACTTGTATCATAATTAAATCAATCGCACTGCATACGGTTCCCTTTGTATATTGTAGTCCGGATTAATTTATATATGTAAAGTAATGTATTTTATAATATGCCAATAAAAGTTGTTTTTTAGCAACTGAACAAATCTTCCTTGATCAAGAATTTATTCGTTAGCAAAACTATTATAGTAAGGCTGTGATGACAAAGAAATAATCAAACTGGTATAAGTTTTCGTAAGACTACAAGCCGGTAGCTACTAGTTCGAATACTGGTACATACAAACGCAAGAATAAAAGTTTTGAACTAGTAAGATTACTCGAGATCTTTTAATGTGTGTTGTAGGCATCCATGTAGTGAATTTTATTTTTCAGGGCACAATAACATCAACGTTTAAGTTACAGTGACGGGAGAAAGAATGCTGTGGTCATATGTGCGGGAAGTCAAGATGCTAACATGTCTTTACACGGTAGAGATCAACCAACGTTATTACACTAGAAAGATAGATACTAGGAACCAAAAGTATAATTAAAATTATATTCAGTACAAGGGATTTATACAGGATGAGCACAAAATGAGTATACAATTTCAAAAACTCATAACAACTAAACGGTATTACTTACGAACATCGAGCCTGATAATGTCAATAGATAATCTCTGGGAGTTTTATTCCACATTTTATAGGGGAACAACCAACAACTGTCAAATAAATTCTCTTGAATTGCTCATCTAAGTTCCCCACTAACATACGAGTGTATTAATAAAGACTACAATGTCACAATGCGGGCTTCCTACTGAGATGTATCTTACCTATTCGGTAATTTTTCTGTAAACTCACACACTAATGCCATACTTTTGCTTTTGCTTTGATTCCAGCAGGAGCTCTAGTGACTCACAAAGGGTCACTATGAACTTCAAGATGACCACATCAGGTGATCCTGCCACCCACAAATGCTAAATACAAAGCACCAACATAAACTCTCCCCAACTCTAGCACAGTTGGAGAGAGTTTCACTCCTATGCCTAATCCCACTCCCCTTCCACCCCTTCAGGGATTTCGGGAGAATATTTTTTCAATCGCAAGCAACAGGTTTCCTCCAGTGTTGACGCTGGTTTACTGTTGTTATCCCATTTAGTTAACTCCAAAAGGCCACTGACGCAAATGCCCACTCAGTGGTCTAGATCCTAGCGCTTAGACGCACCGCGGACCACGCAGCCTCCCTCCTGCCACAAGGTAGGAGTGAGGTTGACGGTCACAATGTTAACATGTTACAACGAATAGCGTATAGCCGACTAGGCTGGAACGTATTAATATCGTCCCCCTAAATAACCCCTAATATCGGGAGGTCCCACCAAGCCAGCTGGCAGGTCGGGGATCACCATGTGCTGCGAGGAGGGGCAGTACAAAAAAAAATGCCAACGAGACCACACATCATCATCAGCACCTGCACGGCCGATCCATCGTCCAAGGAGATGTGTGTTGAGATGTTCCCGTAAAGCCAGGTGGAAGTGTGGCGGTGCACCATCTTGTTGCAAAATGAAGTCAGAGTCATCTTGCAATTGAGGTAGCAGCCACAAGGAAAGCATGTCGAGATAGGTTATACCTGTGACGGTCTTCTCCACGAAAAGAAGAGGCCATAAAGCTTCTCCCTCAACATTGCGCAGAAGACATTGACCTTGGGTGAATCTCGTTCATGTTCGATGGTGATATGGGGGTGTTGTGTTCCCCAAATGCGAACATTGTGACGATTAACCTTGCCGTTCGTGAGAAATTTTGCTTCGTCACTAAATATTAACCTCTTCAGCAGGTTCTCGTCATTTTCCATCCTTGTCAACATATCGGTGCTGATGTCCGATCTTCTGCATAATCTCCAGAAGTGAGTGCTTGGACCAACTGAAATATGTACGGTTTCATGCGCAATCGTTTACGTAAGATTTTGTAAATGGTTGTCTGTGGGATCTGCAGCTCACGACTTGCTCGTAGTGTTGATTTTTGTGGGCTTCGCACGAATGCTACTCTAACGTGACCCACAGCTTGCTGTGACAATGGAGGGCAACCACGACTTTTGTCTTTGCAAATGTTGCCGTTCTCTTCAAAGTGTTTGTGCCAGGTTGATATTGATACTCTGGTTGGTGGCTCCTGGTGAAAGTGTGTGCGAAATGCTCGTTGCACGGCAGTAACTGACTCAGTTTTTGCTAACTTCAGGACACACCAGCTCTTCTGCTGTGGTGTAGGGACCATTTCCGACACTAGCAATGTCTCGCAGCGACAGTCTGAAACAAAAGAATTGCGTTCATACGTAAAAAAACTTCCACAGATACTCTATTAATAGGTACTGGTTTGACGCAAATATGTTGTGCTGTTTAGTTTTTATCATGTTTTGAAATTTTATACTATTTCATTTGTGCTCATCCTGTATGTCGCGATGAACAACATGATGTTTCTCCAGGCAGGCGAAATAACTTTTGAAAATTGTTACATAGTTTTATGTACAGGCATTCGCCTTCTAGTATCTACAGTGTAAAAGTTAATTTTATATCCGTCATAACAATATATATATTTTAAAACAGCGACTATAATCGACTGTAAAAAGTAATAAACATGTAAAATTTTCGAGCTCCGAACCAAGGACTAAGTCATTGCCAGCACATACTTTATTCTACTTACTGTTGAATTCTTATTTCAGCCGTGTATAGGCTTTACGAAATCGGGAAATCACTCATAAGAAATATTAATATGTTACGGAAAATGCGTTTTTGTCTTTCAGTCAGCGATATTTGTACTGATCGTCTCTGACGAGCACAGTTTTCCCATCAGCTTTATTCTAGTCACGTCACAAACTAGCAGAACATTAACTTTATATTTAATTGGTTTAAGAACGATGCTTAGTACCAGATTTATCCTTGTTAAATTTGTTAAGATCTTGTATCGCATTGCATACGGCTCCCTTTATGTATTGTAGTCCGAATTAATTATATATTTAAAGTAAAGTACAGTATTTCTAACTTAGCTATAATGCGCGAATAAAAGTTGTTTAGTTAGCAGCTGAACCAGTCTTCCTTGGTAATTAGTATATTCGATAGCGAACTCTGTAACATTATAGCTTTAATTACCAAGAAATCATCACACTAGTATAAGTTTTCGTAAGACTCGCGTTCTGGTAGGAACTAGTTCGAATACTGGTCGAATGGGGTCGCTTAGGCAGCTTCTTACATTAAGATTGATATTAGTTGGTATTTTTACACTTGTAAATTTAGTTTTTTAAGCTAAAGTTGAACTTGATTAGGTATGTATAGGGTAGAATAAAGAGGTTCATTCATATGTGATGTGTTGTTACAGTAGAACTGTTAGTTAGCTTTAAGTTGAACTAAAATTATATATGAGAATGATGTATTAGTGGTGAAATAAAAATATGTTAGTAACTTGACTGTAACTCCGAACAGGTGACCCCTACAAGCTGACTACTACAAACTGACTGCTACAAGCTGACTACTACAAACTGACTGCTACAAACTGGCTGCTACAAACTGGCTGCTACAAACTGACTACTACAAACTGACTCCTACAAACTGACTCCTACAAACTGACTCCTACAGACTGGGAAATCTCTCATAGTAAATATTAATATGTTATGGAAAATACGATTTCGTCTTTAAGTCAGCGATATTTATACTGATTGTCTGTGACGAGCACGGTTTTCCCACCAGCTTTATTCTAGGCACGTCACAAACTAGCAGAACATTAACCATATATTTAATTGGCTTAAGAACGATGCTTAAAGCATTAGGTGGATAGAGTTATGCAGAAGGACAGGTGCCTGTGATGTAAATACCGGCGTCACTTTACCTAATGCTGGTGAGGAGGCAGTGGAGAACAGTATCCACAAAATTTGCGAGAAATAGGAGTAGTATATGAGCAAGGGTTCTGGCTGATCACTATCCTCCATAAAGCAAATTCAGCTGAGAATAAACAAGCATGATCCACTTATGGCCTCCTCCTACATTGACCTGCCTGCACCAATCAAGGCTAGCTAGGCGATTATTAATCCACAGAACCAAGACCACTAGTGTTTCATGTGGACGGTACTTGCACGATTTGTGGAAGGGGAAAATCTTCAACGAGATGACCAGCGATACTATGAAATAGAAAGCAAGTTTGATTTTACTAGCTTGGAATTTCCAACACATTTGGGGCAGGTTGGCAGTTTCATGAAGAGGATTCCTGAAGTTTCTATGATGATATGCATGTGATTCCAAACCAAGTGACCAATATTGAGAAGCCTACACACATTGATATTCTCCTCATTAATGGCGAAGAAGGCAATTCTCATTTCACATATGTCAAAGACTTTTCATGACTCGTTCGCCCACAGCTCATAGCACATAAGGAGAAAATCTTCATCTGCAAACAGTGTTAAAACTTCTATGACAACCTGCCTCATGTCTCGGGTCTCACAGGAGAACATGTTTTGCAAGAACACTTGAGGTTCTGTTCTAAACAGTCACCACCCCGAGTCGAGATGCCTGCACCAGAGAAGAATGGTGAGCCACATGTGTTAAAATTCAAGAACTATCAAAATAGGGATAAGGTGCCAATAGTAGCATAATGCGATTTTGAGGCTATATTAAAGCCTGTCGATACTTATGAGCCAAACCCCAGCAATACATATGCTTATATAAAAACACGAGGCTTGCAGCCACTGCATTTATGTCTGCATTGACCATGATATTCTGCCTGCACACACGACTTTCGATCTGCCTACCGAACCAATCATGTACAGGAGAACAGATGCAGGGAAACACTTTGTGTGTGATATTGTGAGCATAGGCAAAAAAGTAAACTTAATTACCAATGGTACCTCGGACTAATATCGAACAAGCATCTAACGACCATGCTTCAACATGCTGCTACTGTGCCACCTACTTCGAGCCCAAGAATCGTCAAGTACGAGACCATACCCAGACAGCAGAAAAAAACTTGCTACAAGCTTGCAGCAAGTTTGCCAATGCAAGTCAGTAAGCTTGCAGCAAGCATGAAATGGCAAGCCAATAAAATTGTTATAAGCCTGATGCCAGTTGCCTAGTTTACACATTTCTAACTTGCGGCAAGCTTGGTTTGTCAGACTGCTGCAAGCTTAATTTTCAAGCCTGCAGAAAAAATTAAATAATTCATTTTCTGCAATATTTTCACTATCATTCAAATTTACATATTAAATATTGCTTGTTCATCGACTTGTGATGTTAATTACTAAACATTAAATTTCTTCTCCTGTGCCAAGATTGGAATCACTTATCCTTTGGCTTTAAAGCAGGTATGCTAACAACGGAACTATTGCAAATATTTAAGAGGTGTAGTAGTGTGATTCTGTTGTAAGAGAACGAACTTTGTTATGGCAATGCTGATGTTTGTGAATTTACTAACAACAGTAAGGGTATTAGTTTACTTGTAGTTATACGTAATATCGTAATAGTTGTTTTAGCTAGTGTATGAAACAATGTTAATTTTTCAAAGTGCTTCTTCGATTAAAAACTTAAGTTTAAATCAAGTTCGATCGTTATTGATGGGCACATAAAAAATATTTCAAGAATTAAGATTGCTAAGCAAAATTTCAATGCAATATCAGCTTAGTATAGAGGACAGAATGCTCGCAGCTTATCACATGACCAGACTTGCTATGTAAGTGTAATTAAAGTCAAATACAGCTTTGCCGAAATCTTGTTTCAGGCTTGCAGCAAGACTTCTCAGCAAGCTTGCTATGGCAAGTGAAATGTAAACTTGCTGCAAGATTGATTCAGGCTTGCAGAAAGTCTCGTGAGTAAGCTTGTTATGGCAAGTCAAAATCAAGTGAATTGTAAGCTGGCAAGCTGGCTTGCAGCAAGTCTCATGAGTAAGCTTGTTACGGCAAGCCAAAATCAAGTGAAATGCAAGCTGGTGTTAGCTTACATCCTAGATGTTTTATCTTGGTATGGAGTAGCGTCAAATGAAACGTGTTCTCAAGAGGTATGTTTTTTAATGTGGTCACACATGAAGTTAATAATATAATGAACGATGCTCGACAATGTCGACAAGCTAGAGGACACAGTGCGGTTACCATTACCAACCTATAAGTTGTGCTAACTTGACATACATTACATCGCATTTTTTTTACAAAACATAAAAGATAACAGCTAAACAACATATAAATAAGAACAATGACGAGATATCTTCACCGTGATAATCTTTACAGTAACTAACAACCTCTTAAAAATACAAATTTTAATAAGACAAATTACCTTCAACAGTTCTCTTATAGGAAAGAAATTGCAATTCATCCTATAATTTACTGAGTTACTCTATTTACACGCACAGTCATCTAAATATTTAGGTATACATACAATACGACCACTCAAAGTCGCTTGCATCTCGGGGTGGTGTCATAAATCTACACAGGTCGTTTGAGGCTCAGGTTAAGTAGATAGCTCTACACCAATAGCTTGAGTCTCAGGCGAATTTGATGACTCTACCCCTATTTCTCTATATTCCCTACTAAAATCTCTAAATCCAGACTTCCTGAGCTCACTCCTACGATCCCATCCTATAACTCCCCTTTTTGAGGTTTTACTATAGTTACTGGCCTCACTAGATAGAGTATCAATGTCCCCATCAGGAATGATATTCCATAACTCAAACTTTTCATTACCTGCACTGTGTAACTGAACCCTATTCGTATTTAAGTCCATTTACATAGGCATGTTAAAAGTCCTTGGATGTACATCAGATTGGCCTAATACTAACCCAGGAACCCATTCATTCTGCCCTTAATGGTTTTAAAATTTTGCTTCCCCGATCATAATAAAACTTTTGCCTGTTTTGCTTATGGATAAACCTTGCCTTATCTAGTTTAAAATTGGAATTATTAACACAGAATGACAACAGGGTTCTAGATTGCCTACTATACAGCATTTGCGCAGGTGTTTTCCAATTTCCTTTAATAGGTGTATTATTGAGCTCCATAAGTGCCATTTTCGGATCTTTACCATCCCCCAAAATTTTCTTCAACATTCGTTTGACAGTTTGAATATTTCTTTCTACAGATCCATTTGACTGAGGATAGTGAGGGCTAGAAGTTACATGATTAAAACCCCATTCTTTAACAAACATTTTGAACTTATAGTTAGCATACTGTGGCCCAGTATCACTACAGACTGTGACAGGTATGCCATGTTTAGATAAAATGGTTTTTATCTTGTCAATTGTCTCCTCAGTTGACATGTCACCTAACTGCTCTATTTCAATGTACTTTGTGAAATAATCAACAACCATAATGTAGGTTTTTTGATGCAACACAAGCTAAGCCCTTTCTGGTAGCTCTCTAGTATACATAGGTTCCTTAGTAATTTGGTTTTGAATTTCAGCACAAGTAGAGCTCTTTGACACTAAGTTTTAAATGTGCTGTGTCATTTGCGGCCAATACAAGTGTTGCCTTACCCTATTTTTACAGTTAGACATCCCCAGATGATTGTAATGAACACGATCCAATAGCTCTGGTCTAAGTATTTTAGGTACTACTACTCGTTCACCTTTGAACAATAAACCATCTAGAACTAATAAATCTTCCTATTCAGAAAAATAAGGTTTGGTTGTTTCTGAACAGTTAGCTTTGTTTTCAGACAACCTATTCCTTACTAGATGCATGACTTCCTGGAGTTCTGCATATTTAGCTGTTTCTGTAACTAACTGTTCGAACCGATCTTGAGTGATTGGCAATTTCTCAATCACAATGCCTACACGTGCTTCTATTTCCTGGCCTAAATCTAGGATTTGTGCTTGTTCGTTACTTAGCCTAGATAATCCATCAGCTAATAACAAGTGTTTCCCTGGAATATGTTGTAGTTGAAAATCAAATTGTTGCAATCGCAATCTTATACGTTGTAATCTCAAAGGACACTCATTTAGTGGTTTGTTGAAGATAGGTATTAATGGCAAATTATTTGTTTTTTGCACTGTAAAACAGTACGAAGCAAATATTGTTGACATTTCTGGCAACCAAAAAGTATGGACAAACATTCCTTCTCAACCTGAGCATAATTATTTTCACTCTCAGTAACTGTTTTGTGTGCATACCCTAATGGTAAACTGTTTTGCAAAAGTACTACACCAAGACTATGACTTGAAGCATCAACTGACAATACTAATGGTGAGACTTTATTATAGTATTGCAAAACTGAAGTTGCACGTAATGCTACTTTAACATTGGTGTAGGCCTTACTATGTTTTTCTGTCCACAACGAATCTACCTCTTTCTTTATTAGGCCCCTCAGTAGTCTACTTATTTCATTCACATGAGGAACAAATTTTGAAACATATGTGATTGTACCCAGAAATGTTACCAATTCTTTCCTTCTCATTGGATCAGACACATTTACAATGGTTTTAATTTTCTCTGGTTGCGGACTAATACTTCCTCCAACTTGTGTCCCACATACTTAACTTCTGATGAACTAAATGTACACTTACTCAAATTAAATTTCATCTCCTTTGCTTTTGCTCCCTGCAAAACTAGTTTTAACCTAGTGTCATGTCCCTCTTGATTACTACACCATATCACAAGATCATCAATATAGACTTCAAGTCCCAGAATTCCTGCAAAAATATGGTTCCCATTTCTGAAATACCTCAGGAGCTGAACACAACCCTTATGGCATTCTCGTAAACTGGTACAGGACAAATGGTGTGTTAAAAGTAGTCGATTTCTGACTTTCTTAATCTAATTTAATTTGCCAAAAGCGTCTACAAGCATCTAAGGTTGTGAAGACTTTTGCATTAAGCATTTTTGAAACCAATTCCTCAAATGTTTGTAAGTCATAATATTCTCAAACTATAGCTTTATTTAATTTGTGTGGATCCAAACAAATTCTTAAACATTTTTTCTGGTTTTCTAACAACAACAAAAGGAATTAACCCAAGGAGTTGGTTCCATCACTTTCTTAGCTATTCCTATATTTTACATTCCATCTCATTCAGCATTTAGAGGTTCTAATAGTGGAAATGGGATTTTCTTAGTTCTAGTTGCATGTGGTTCTACCCCTTTCTTTCAACTAAATGTGATAAGTATAGATGCAGGGAGACACTTAATGTGTGATATTGTAAGCATAGGCAAAAAAGTAAACTTATTTACCAATGGTACCTCGGACCAATATCGAACAAACATCTAATGACCATGCTTCAACATGCTGCTACTGTGCCACCTACTTCGAGCCCAAGAATCGTCAAGTTCGAGACCATACCCAGACAGCAGAAAAAAACTTGCTACAAGCTTGCAGCAAGTTTGCCAATGCAAGTCAGTAACCTTGCAGCAAGCATGAAATGGCAAGCCAATAAACTTGTTATAAGACTGCTGCAAGTTGCCTAGTTTACACATTTCTAACTTGCGGCAAGCTTGGTTTGCCAGACTGCTGCAAATTTAATTTTCAAACCTGCAGAAAAAATTAAATAATTTATTTTCTGCAATATTTTCACTATCATTCAAATTTACATATTAAATATTGCTTGTTCATCGACTTGTGATGTTAATTACTAACAATTAAATTTCGTCTCCTGTGCCAAGATTGGAATCACTTATCCTTTGGCTTTAAAGCAGGTATGCTAACAACAGGACTATTGCAAATATTTAAGAGGTGTAGTAGTGTGATTCTGTTGTAAGAGAACGAACTTTGTTATGGAAATGCTGATGTTTGTGAGTTTACTAACAACAGTTAGGGTATTAGTTTACTTGCAGTTATACATAATATCGTAATAGTAGTTTTAGCTAGTGTATGAAACAATGTTAATTTTTCAAAGTGCTTCTTCATTTACAAACTTAAGTTTAAATCAAGTTCGATCGTTATTGATGGGCACATAAAAAATATTTCAAGAATTTATATTGCTAAGCAAAATTTCAATGCAATATCAGCTTAGTATAGGGGGCAGAATGCTATCCCTTCAAAAATACTTTTATTCTCTTTTAATATTGTTTCTACAGACTGTGGTAGTGCCTTACAGTCTTGGATTTGATAGGTATTCACAATAGTTACCCTATTTATGAGATCATAGTCCTGTATTGTTTAAAGGCCTAACATTGGAGGTGTGTTTTTGTTTTCCTCCACTACTTGAAATTCAATAACTCCTGACCTATTACTTTAAAACTAATACCAACAATAGCACTTTCCTTTCACAACAATCTGATCACCACTATAACTTTATAATTTAGTTACAGATGGTACAATATTAATACCTAGTTTATCAACATTTTAACCTTTTATCACATTCAGTTGAGCACCAGTGTCAAATTTCAGCCCTACTTTTCTATGTTTGATCTCAACATATTCTACTCTGTCTTTCTTACAATGTTCCATGTCCATTGTCTGATTTACTTTACCTAGCAACACAATGTTTTCAAGAATTACTACATTACATGGTTTATCTGAGGCATTGCATTGTAATGTACCGTCATTGTCACTTGGTATAGTATCATAAATAGTCACATTATTCACAAGGTTACATTTTGACCTATACATTTGAGCAAAATGACCTTTCTTGTGACACACAGCACACACTTTACCAAAAGCTGGGCATACCTTATACTGATGTTTATAACCACACCTGGAACATTGTGCTTTGCTACCGTGCTGCAAAGACCTGCCCTCACCAATGATGGTTGAAGGACGATTGGATCTGCTCCCAGGAATCGGTCCACGTGTAGATTGTGAAGTTCCTGTCTGATGTCCTCTTTCGGAGAACTGTTGTCTTCCTGCCGATCCTACATGGTTATTTAGGTTACTGCCATTTTCTCTCTTCACACGCCAATTCTGTTGAATAGGTAGTTGATACAAAATGAATATTTCCCATAAGATGCCATTTCGAAACTGTTTATAACTGCTGTTGCATAATTTCCGCACTTTTGCAGATTTTTACACATTTTTCTGAGGATAAATCTTCAGTATTTAGTAGCTTTGTTTTGATGTCTTTACCCCACACTCCACTGATAATGCGATCTTGGATTAAACTGTCTTTCATATCACCAAATTCACAACTTTGACTAAGCTTTTTCAATTCTATGACATAGCTGTCAATGGATTCTCCATCTTGTTCTCTGTTAAAAAAGATATGTCTTTCAACCCTTACATTTGCCCTCGGGATGCAATATCTTTCAAATGCATTTAGTACCTTATCGAGATCCTTCTTTATCTACTTAGGTTAGATCAAATGTATTAAAAAACTGCAAACTCTCTTCACCTACTACAGTGAGAAGTATAGTTGTTTGTACTTCCCTAGTCTGCTTGCTTGCACCCCATGCCAAAATATATAACTCGTAGGCTTGTTTAAACTTGCGGAAATTTTCCTTAACATTTCCTCTAAGTTTTAATGAACACGTTTGTTTTAAATTATTCATGACTATTAGGTTTCCAATATTTCTAACATATCTTCATACTATGTTTCTACTTTTCGCAAAAGATTCGTGAGCCGACTGCGCCGTGTTATATCTTGTTATGGAGTAGTGCTAAATGAAATGTGTTCTCAAGAGATATGTTTTATGTGGTCACACATGAAGTTACTAATATAATGAACGATGCTCGACAGTGCCGACTTACTAGAAGATACAGTCTGTCTACCATTTCCAACCTGTAAATTGTGCCAACTTAACATATATTACACTAGACAGCAGAAAAAGCTTGCTACAAATTTGCTGCAAGTTCATCAATGCAAACCAGCAACTTTGCAACAAGTATGTCACGACAAGCCTAAAAGCTTGCTGCAAACCTGCTGCAAGTTGCCTGTTTACACATTTTAAAATTGTTGCAAACTTACGTACTAAACTTAATTTAAGGTTAACTTGTAAGCCATCAAGCTTAACACAAGTTTGCAAGAAATTTATCAGCAAGCATTTTTCTTAAATACGCTTGCAGACAGCAAGCCTGCAAGCCTGCAAGCTAAAAAATACTTATGCCAGAATACACAGTTTAAGTAAAATGTAAAGCTTACAGTAAGGTAACATGTTGCGTGAGTAATAATTTTACAGGGAAGTATAATGGGATATCATGCAACAATTGCAACATGTTAAAACGACGCCCGATGGAGTTCCCTGTATTATTCCACAATCTCTCAAATTATGAGAATTTTATAATATAGGAACTAGACTATGACAACCAAAAGATCGTCATCATACCACACAGTGAAGAGAAGATGATGACATTCTCCAATCGGCTAAATGAGATGTTCAACGTAGTTTGTGGACACATTTCGTTTTATGGCCGCTAGTCTTGCTAGTTTGGCTCAAAATGTTCCATATGACAGGTTTGTCTACACTGCAAAATTGTTCAATTCCGAATAAATTGACTTCGTCACTCGTAAAGACATGTACCGTTACGATTATACCGATTCTTGGGAAAAATTGGATGAGACACAATTGCCATCGCAAGATAAATTCTAAAACGAATTGACGGACTCTGTCATCTCTGACAAGGATTATTTCCATGCGCAAACTGTTTCGAATAAATTTGAATGCAAAACTCTTGGTCAGTATTCAGATGTAAATCTAAAGACTGATGTGCTGATTCTCTGTGATGTGTTTGAAAATTTCAGGCAGCTGTGCTTGAAAACATATTCTTTGGACTGTGTGTACTATGTCAGCGAGCCTGGATTTTCGTTTGATGCAATGCTCTGTATGACTAAAGTTGAATTTGAGCTACTGATCGAATATGATAAGCATATGTTCCTGGAGGCAGCAATCCGTGGAGGTGTTTCTCTATGCATAAAGCGTCGCACCAGAGCAAACAACAAGCATCTGCCTGAAACATATGACAAAACCAGGCCATCTATCTATCTGCAGTATGTTGATGCAAATAATTCGTATGGGAAACAATGTCCCTCCCACTTCCAAAATCCGATTTCCAGTGGTGTAGCTCAAGTACAGATGTGTCCAAGGTGGTGGATGATGTAGATACGTGATACATTGTTTAAGTAGATGTGGAGTATCCCTCTTCTCTACACGACGATCACAAGGATCTCCCATTCCTACCTATTAATGAGTGTCCTCCAGGCTCTGAACAGAGAAAACTGCTGACGACACAGGAGTCTGGTCCCGGTATGTTGTACACTGCCATAACCTGAAGCAAGCCATGAAGTATGGACTTGAGGGGAAGAACGTGCATCGCATCATGTAATTCAACCATTCTCCCTGGTTGACACCTTACATGGCGCTGAATACCTCAAAGCTCCAGGCTGCTAGCAATGACTTTGAACGATATTTCTTTAAGCTGCTGAATAATTCGATATTCGGCAAGCTTATGGAAAATAAGAGGAAGATGTAGCATATGGAGCTAGTATGTGATGAGCGATACATCAAAAAAATTATGTCGAAACTCTCTTTCAAGGACAGGATCATATATGACGAGAGTTTGGTACTGGTGAAGTTGCACAAATAAGGCATTCTAATTGACAAGTCAATCTATGCTGGATTTGCAGTGCTGGACTTGTCCAAGACTTGTCACATGAGTTCCACTGTGAGGTCATGAAGAAGTACAGCAATAACCATCTGAGTCTCTGCTATATGGATACTGACTCATTCATATATGAGACACAGACAGATGACTTTTACCGAGACTTAATCAACGATCCTGTATTCCCTGATGCTTTCGACACCAGCTGCTGTCCTACATCCCACCCTTGATACTCAGTGGCCAACAAAACAGTAGCTGGCAAATTTAAGGATGAGTGTAATGGGTTGGTGACGAGCGATTTAGTTGGCCTGCGGGCGAGAACGTACTCGTACAAGTCTGGGGGAAAAATTGTGATGAAGACTAAGGGAATCCAAAAATGTGTTGTGATGAATAAGTTCACATTTGAACAGTACATCGTAGTTCTGGAGGAGCTGTGTTCAATTAGAAACAGGATGCACAGCATAAGATCCCGCCATCGCATTCTGTTTTCCGAGTGCAGCACATAACGAATGCATGCCTAATGGAGGATGGTAAACACAATCTGCATTACGGATATGGTGGTGAGTTGTAAATATCTTTTATTGTTCATTGTATATAGTTGTTCATCTTGTAAATATTTAATTTTTATGTGTTATATATAGATATGCATAAAATTGTACATTTATTTCTTAGTTTGTTTCCTTTATATACGAGTTTACTGGTGTACACAGTTTTGTAATGGTTTGAAAGTTTCGGCATTGGTATTTTTTCATTTTCTGTATTTGTGCTCTGTTTATTATGGTTTGTGTGTTTCAGCATTGTTAACCTGCCTGCACTACTTTAGAACAGTAGTGTTGCAGGTCTCAATCCCAGCTAAAAGGTAAGGGCAACGACGGGTACCTTCAATATGAGACACGTCGACTCCTGCAGTACAGAAGCTTCGCAAAATGAAGGCAAGAGCAAAATTTATTGTTGGTATATTCTTTTTAATTAATAAAATCTGTTTCTAAACTTAACATTGTGTGTTTGTAAGACATTATTTCATATGCCTTTTATAACTTTCTCTTAAAGAGCTTCAGAAGCAACAGTGCTTGTACACTCAATCAATATTTACATAGCACATTTTATGCAAAGTATTTAATTATAATTAATTACTGTAAAATGTTAAATAATATTAAAACAATGAAACAAGTATGACTGAATATCATAATGGTGGTGACATAGCTCTGTGTATGACATATTTAAAAGTCTTAGGCTCTCGAAATTCGTATTATCTCAGATGTCAAGGTGCTTGCCTACCAACCCAGGGGTCAGCAGTTTGTCGCTCTGCTTCAACAATGAGCTCTATTTAATATAAATTGTATTTAAAGTGTTAATACGGGTGACTACCATATATTCCTGTGCACATTCGGCCTTATATACACAGAGCAACACACTCTAGCGTTAAAAGTTGGAAACAAAGATGGCTGCTGACTAAGGCACCTCCTGTCTAGGTGATCTACAACAGGAAACGAGAAGAGGCTTGAGACTGGGGCGTTATATAATGACAGAGTACGAGGAATGGTAGATGTGGGTTGTGGCTGGGGAGCTGAGGAATGAAAGAGCAGGAGAAAATGTAAAACGTGGCTTGTGGCTAGGGAGCTGAGGATGATAGAGCAGGAGGAATGTAACATGTGGCTTGTGGCTGGGGAGCTAATGAATGATAGAGCAAGAGAAAGGTATGAGTGGAATGAGAGAGCAGGATGAAATGAAAGCAAGGTGGCGACCGGAAACAAGATGGTGGTGATGATGTAATCCCAAGATGGCTGCTGTGAATCCTAGAAACCACTGTTTTATGTATCTTGTTTATTGCCGCAGCTAGCGGCCCAAATGTGCCAAATGGCAAGAGGGCTGGGGTTGTGGCGAGGGGGAGGAGTTAATTTTGTTTGATGTGTGACGGAGATTTCATTACCATCTTCTACTGTCGTGTTACGATTATTTTTTTAAGTAGCAGGTAACAATGCTTATCCAAACTAGATAGGAAATGTATGTTCTCTGTCAGTTGGCTTCTGGCTGAGGACGAGGACCTGACAGCAGCCATCTTGAATTCCGTCATTTTGTTTTGGCGGCCATCTTGTTTCTGCCATTTTGTTTTGGTGGCCATCTTGTTTCTGCCATTTTGTTTTGGCAGCCATCTTGTTTCTGCAATTTTGTTTAGGCAAACATATTGTATCTACCATTTTGTTTTGGCAGCCATCTAGTACCCCCCCTTATTTTGTTTTGACCTATTGTCAGTCATTTTGTTTTGTGTATATGTCAGCCATGTCAATTTCACACATCATTTTGATTTCGTCAGTTACTTGGACTTTTGACAGCCATATTGTTTTGCATATTTGTCAGCCATTTTGTTATGATGTCAATTTCATGCATCTTTTGTTTTCGTCAACCATTTTTAGTTTCTAGGTTCAAACAGGTGTCGTCCATTTTGTTTTGTACATTGCCTGCTAGAGTGCGCTAGTGTGTGATGTCTTTGTTTACATAATATGCTAGTGACGTCACATTTTTTCGACTGCCACTTGTCTTTCCTGTTCGTGATCTGTGACATCATGTTTCCATCATTGGCTGATAGGCTGCGCTGATGTCGTGCTATGCTTTCTCCATTGTCTGCTAGGCAGCGCTGGTGTCGCACTTTGTTTTCTGCAATGTCTGCTAGGCAGTGCTGATGTCACCATGTTTGTTTTCATAGTTGTCTGCTAGAGTGTGCTAGTGTCGTTGCTGCTGCTAAGGACGAAGTTGCATGTGTTCTTATGGGAGAATGGACCTTATGATTTAAGTATGATTTAAGTATGACATGCGCCTTAGTCAACTGAGCTACGGATGCATTGCTACTGGAGATAGTTTAAATATGGTAAACATAAAAAATATACTTGTTACAGATAAATGTTGACTTAATTTAATATGCTAATATTAATTTATATATTGTTATTTTTTATATTATATTTTACATAAATTATTTCTTATAGCCTATATTTATTAATAAAATTTTGTACAGAAAATCTTATAGCAAATTGTCTCAATATGATTTTTATATAAATATTTTCCGAAAGTACATTTATGTATAGTAAGTTTTAAAAAATATATTCCTGCACGCATGCACGTAATATTTTATTATATCAATTTTTCAGATTTTATGCATAGGCCTATATATTATTTCTGCTGGTTTTTAAGCATTTTTCTCGATTATTCCCAAACTATCTGACATGTGTCCCTGAAATTCAAAACACTTGACAGTTATTTACATCCAGATAAGTTGGAATGACTAGGTTCATGCTTAGTCAGTTTTTAAGCATAGTTCTCGATTAATTCCAAACTATTTGTCATATGTCTATGGAAATTGAAATGCAAATAC